>NW_025569208.1:0-124150 GCF_020424385.1 Procambarus clarkii
CATGTGATGCTCATGTGATGCCTGGACTACAGTAGCCATGTGATGCTCCGCCTGGACTACAGTAGCCATGTGATGCTACAGTAGCCATGTGATGCCTGGACTACAGTAGCCATGTGATGCTCCGCCTGGACTACAGTAGCCATGTGATGCTCCGCCTGGACTACAGTAGCCATGTGATGCTCCGCCTGGACTACAGTAGCCATGTGATGCTCCGCCTGGACTACAGTAGCCATGTGATGCTCCGCCTGGACTACAGTAGCCATGTGATGCTCCGCCTGGACTACAGTAGCCATGTGATGCTCCGCCTGGACTACAGTAGCCATGTGATGCTCCGCCTGGACTACAGTAGCCATGTGATGCTCCGCCTGGACTACAGTAGCCATGTGATGCTCCGCCTGGACTACAGTAGCCATGTGATGCTCCGCCTGGACTACAGTAGCCATGTGATGCTCCGCCTGGACTACAGTAGCCATGTGATGCTCCGCCTGGACTACAGTAGCCATGTGATGCTCCGCCTGGACTACAGTAGCCATGTGATGCAGTAGCCGCCTGGACTACAGTAGCCATGTGATGCCTGCCTGGACTACAGTAGCCATGTGATGCTCCGCCTGGACTACAGTAGCCATGTGATGCCCTGCCTGGACTACAGTAGCCATGTGATGCTCTGCCTGGACTACAGTAGCCATGTGATGCTCAGCCTGGACTACAGTAGCCATGTGATGATGCCGCCTGGACTACAGTAGCCATGTGATGCTCCGCCTGGACTACAGTAGCCATGTGATGCCATGTGATGCCGCCTGGACTACAGTAGCCATGTGATGCTCCGCCTGGACTACAGTAGCCATGTGATGCTCCGCCTGGACTACAGTAGCCATGTGATGCTCCGCCTGGACTACAGTAGCCATGTGATGCTCTGCCTGGACTACAGTAGCCATGTGATGCTCTGCCTGGACTACAGTAGCCATGTGATGCCCTGCCTGGACTACAGTAGCCATGTGATGACTACAGTAGCCATGTGATGCCCGCCTGGCCTAGAGTAGCCATGTGATGCCCCGCCTGGACTACAGTAGCCATGTGATGCTCCGCCTGGACTACAGTAACCATGTGATGCTCCGCCTGGACTACAGTAGCCATGTGATGCTCCGCCTGGACTACAGTAGCCATGTGATGCTCCGCCTGGACTACAGTAGCCATGTGATGCTCCGCCTGTACTACAGTAGCCATGTGATGCTCCGCCTGGACTACAGTAGCCATGTGATGCTCCGCCTGGACTACAGTAGCCATGTGATGCCCCGCCTGGACTACAGTAGCCATGTGATGCCCCGCCTGGACTACAGTAGCCATGTGATGCCCTGCCTGGACTACAGTAGCCATGTGATGCCCCGCCTGGACTACAGTAGCCATGTGATGCCCTGCCTGGACTACAGTAGCCATGTGATGCCCTGCCTGGACTACAGTAGCCATGTGATGCCCTGCCTGGACTACAGTAGCCATGTGATGCCCCGCCTGGACTACAGAAGCCATGTGATGCCCCGCCTGGACTACAGTAGCCATGTGATGCCCCGCCTGGACTACAGTAGCCATGTGATGCCCCGCCTGGACTACAGTAGCCATGTGATGCCCCGCCTGGACTACAGTAGCCATGTGATGCCCCGCCTGGACTACAGTAGCCATGTGATGCCCCGCCTGGACTACAGTAGCCATGTGATGCCCCGCCTGGACTACAGTAGCCATGTGATGCCCCGCCTGGACTACAGTAGCCATGTGATGCCCCGCCTGGACTACAGTAGCCATGTGATGCCCCGCCTGGACTACAGTAGCCATGTGATGCCCCGCCTGGACTACAGTAGCCATGTGATGCCCCGCCTGGACTACAGTAGCCATGTGATGCCCCGCCTGGACTACAGTAGCCATGTGATGCCCCGCCTGGACTACAGTAGCCATGTGATGCCCCGCCTGGACTACAGTAGCCATGTGATGCCCCGCCTGGACTACAGTAGCCATGTGATGCCCCGCCTGGACTACAGTAGCCATGTGATGCCCCGCCTGGACCAGTAGCCTGATGCCCCGACTACAGTAGCCATGTGATGCCCCGCCTGGACTACAGTAGCCATGTGATGCCCCGCCTGGACTACAGTAGCCATGTGATGCCCCGCCTGGACTACAGTAGCCATGTGATGCCCCGCCTGGACTACAGTAGCCATGTGATGCCCCGCCTGGACTACAGTAGCCATGTGATGCTCCGCCTGGACTACAGTAGCCATGTGATGCTCCGCCTGGACTACAGTAGCCATGTGATGCCCCGCCTGGACTACAGTAGCCATGTGATGCTCCGCCTGGACTACAGTAGCCATGTGATGCCCCGCCTGGACTACAGTAGCCATGTGATGCCCCGCCTGGACTACAGTAGCCATGTGATGCCCCGCCTGGACTACAGTAGCCATGTGATGCCCCGCCTGGACTACAGTAGCCATGTGATGCCCCGCCTGGACTACAGTAGCCATGTGATGCCCCGCCTGGACTACAGTAGCCATGTGATGCCCCGCCTGGACTACAGTAGCCATGTGATGCCCCGCCTGGACTACAGTAGCCATGTGATGCCCCGCCTGGACTACAGTAGCCATGTGATGCCCCGCCTGGACTACAGTAGCCATGTGATGCCCCGCCTGGACTACAGTAGCCATGTGATGCCCGCCTGGACTACAGTAGCCATGTGATGCCCCGCCTGGACTACAGTAGCCATGTGATGCCCCGCCTGGACTACAGTAGCCATGTGATGCTCCGCCTGGACTACAGTAGCCATGTGATGCCCCGCCTGGACTTCAGTAGCCATGTGATGCCCCGCCTGGACTACAGTAGCCATGTGATGCCCCGCCTGGACTACAGCAGCCATGTGATGCCCCGCCTGGACTACAGTAGCCATGTGATGCCCCGCCTGGACTACAGTAGCCATGTGATGCCCCGCCTGGACTACAGTAGCCATGTGATGCCCCGCCTGGACTACAGTAGCCATGTGATGCCCCGCCTGGACTACAGTAGCCATGTGATGCCCCGCCTGGACTACAGTAGCCATGTGATGCCCCGCCTGGACTACAGCAGCCATGTGATGCCCCGCCTGGACTACAGTAGCCATATGATGCCCTGCCTGGACTACAGTAGCCATGTGAGTGCCATGTGATGCTCCGCCTGGACTACAGTAGCCATGTGATGCCCCGCCTGGACTACAGCAGCCATGTGATGCCCCGCCTGGACTACAGTAGCCATGTGATGCTCCGCCTGGACTACAGCAGCCATGTGATGCCCTGCCTGGACTACAGCAGCCATGTGATGCCCTGCCTGGACTACAGCAGCCATGCCTGATGCCCTGCGCCTGGACTACAGCAGCCATGTGATGCCCTGCCTGGACTACAGTAGCCATGTGATGCCCCGCCTGGACTACAGTAGCCATGTGATGCCCTGCCTGGACTACAGCAGCCATGTGATGCCCTGCCTGGACTACAGTAGCCATGTGATGCCCTGCCTGGACTACAGTAGCCATGTGATGCCCTGCCTGGACTACAGTAGCCATGTGATGCCCTGCCTGGACTACAGCAGCCATGTGATGCCCCGCCTGGACTACAGTAGCCATATGATGCCCCGCCTGGACTACAGTAGCCATATGATGCCTGGACTACAGTAGCCATACAGTGATGCCCCGCCTGGACTACAGTAGCCATGTGATGCCCCGCCTGGACTACAGTAGCCATGTGATGCCCCGCCTGGACTACAGTAGCCATATGATGCCCCGCCTGGACTACAGTAGCCATATGATGCCCCGCCTGGACTACAGTAGCCATGTGATGCCCCGCCTGGACTACAGTAGCCATGTGATGCCCCGCCTGGACTACAGTAGCCATATGATGCCCCGCCTGGACTACAGTAGCCATGTGATGCCCCGCCTGGACTACAGTAGCCATGTGATGCCCCGCCTGGACTACAGTAGCCATGTGATGCCCCGCCTGGACTACAGAAGCCATGTGATGCCCCCGCCTGGACTACAGTAGCCATGTGATGCCCCGCCTGGACTACAGCAGCCATGTGATGCCCCGCCTGGACTACAGCAGCCATATGATGCCCCGCCTGGACTACAGTAGCCATGTGATGCCCCGCCTGGACTACAGCAGCCATGTGATGCCCTGCCTGGACTACAGTAGCCATGTGATGCCCTGCCTGGACTACAGTGAGCCATACAGTGATGCCCTGCCTGGACTACAGTAGCCATGTGATGCCCCGCCTGGACTACAGTAGCCATGTGATGCCCTGCCTGGACTACAGTAGCCATGTGATGCCCCGCCTGGACTACAGCAGCCATGTGATGCCCTGCCTGGACTACAGTAGCCATGTGATGCCCTGCCTGGACTACAGTAGCCATGTGATGCCCCGCCTGGACTACAGTAGCCATGTGATGCCCTGCCTGGACTACAGTAGCCATGTGATGCCCTGCCTGGACTACAGTAGCCATGTGATGCCCCGCCTGGACTACAGCATGTGAGCCATGTGATGCCCTGCCTGGACTACAGTAGCCATGTGATGCCCTGCCTGGACTACAGTAGCCATGTGATGCCCTGCCTGGACTACAGTAGCCATGTGATGCCCCGCCTGGACTACAGTAGCCATGTGATGCCCCGCCTGGACTACAGTAGCCATGTGATGCCCCGCCTGGACTACAGTAGCCATATGATGCGCCGCCTGGACTACAGTAGCCATGTGATGCCCCGCCTGGACTACAGTAGCCATGTGATGGACTACAGTAGCCATGTGATGCCCGCCTGGACTACAGTAGCCATGTGATGCCCCGCCTGGACTACAGTAGCCATGTGATGCCCCGCCTGGACTACAGTAGCCATGTGATGCCCCGCCTGGACTACAGTAGCCATGTGATGCCCCGCCTGGACTACAGTAGCCATGTGATGCCCCGCCTGGACTACAGTAGCCATGTGATGCCCCGCCTGGACTACAGTAGCCATGTGATGCCCCGCCTGGACTACAGTAGCCATGTGATGCCCCGCCTGGACTACAGTAGCCATGTGATGCCCCGCCTGGACTACAGTAGCCATGTGATGCCCCGCCTGGACTACAGTAGCCATGTGATGCCCCGCCTGGACTACAGTAGCCATGTGATGCCCCGCCTGGACTACAGTAGCCATGTGATGCCCCGCCTGGACTACAGTAGCCATGTGATGCCCCGCCTGGACTACAGTAGCCATGTGATGCCCCGCCTGGACTACAGTAGCCATGTGATGCCCCGCCTGGACTACAGTAGCCATGTGATGCCCTGCCTGGACTACAGTAGCCATGTGATGCCCTGCCTGGACTACAGCAGCCATGTGATGCCCTGCCTGGACTACAGCAGCCATGTGATGCCCTGCCTGGACTACAGCAGCCATGTGATGCCCTGCCTGGACTACAGCAGCCATGTGATGCCCTGCCTGGACTACAGTAGCCATGTGATGCCCTGCCTGGACTACAGTAGCCATGTGATGCCCTGCCTGGACTACAGTAGCCATGTGATGCCCTGCCTGGACTACAGTAGCCATGTGATGCCCTGCCTGGACTACAGTAGCCATGTGATGCCCTGCCTGGACTACAGTAGCCATGTGATGCCCTGCCTGGACTACAGTAGCCATGTGATGCCCTGCCTGGACTACAGTAGCCATGTGATGCCCCGCCTGGACTACAGTAGCCATGTGATGCCCCGCCTGGACTACAGTAGCCATGTGATGCCCTGCCTGGACTACAGTAGCCATGTGATGCCCCGCCTGGACTACAGTAGCCATGTGATGCCCCGCCTGGACTTCAGTAGCCATGCCCCGCCTGGACTACAGTAGCCATGTGATGCCCCGCCTGGACTACAGTAGCCATATGATGCCCCGCCTGGACTACAGTAGCCATGTGATGCCCCGCCTGGACTACAGTAGCCATGTGATGCCCCGCCTGGACTACAGCAGCCATGTGATGCCCCGCCTGGACTACAGCAGCCATGTGATGCCCCGCCTGGACTACAGTAGCCATGTGATGCCCCGCCTGGACTACAGTAGCCATGTGATGCCCTGCCTGGACTACAGTAGCCGCCTGGACTACAGTAGCCATGTGATGCCCCGCCTGGACTACAGTAGCCATGTGATGCCCCGCCTGGACTACAGTAGCCATGTGATGCCTGGACTAGCCATGTGATGCCCCGCCTGGACTACAGTAGCCATGTGATGCCATGCCTGGACTACAGTAGCCATGTGATGCCCCGCCTGGACTACAGTAGCCATGTGATGCCCCGCCTGGACTACAGTAGCCATGTGATGCCCCGCCTGGACTACAGTAGCCATGTGATGCCCCGCCTGGACTACAGTAGCCATGTGATGCCCCGCCTGGACTACAGTAGCCATGTGATGCCCCGCCTGGACTACAGTAGCCATGTGATGCCTGGACTACAGTAGCCATGTGATGCTCCGCCTGGACTACAGTAGCCATGTGATGCCCCGCCTGGACTACAGTAGCCATGTGATGCCCCGCCTGGACTACAGTAGCCATGTGATGCCCCGCCTGGACTACAGTAGCCATGTGATGCCCCGCCTGGACTACAGTAGCCATGTGATGCCCCGCCTGGACTACAGTAGCCATGTGATGCCCCGCCTGGACTACAGTAGCCATGTGATGCCCCGCCTGGACTACAGTAGCCATGTGATGCCCCGCCTGGACTACAGTAGCCATGTGATGCCCCGCCTGGACTACAGTAGCCATGTGATGCCCTGCCTGGACTACAGTAGCCATGTGATGCCCCGCCTGGACTACAGTAGCCATGTGATGCCCCGCCTGGACTACAGTAGCCATGTGATGCCCCGCCTGGACTACAGTAGCCATGTGATGCCCCGCCTGGACTACAGTAGCCATGTGATGCCCTGCCTGGACTACAGCCCTGCCTGGACAGTAGCCATGTGATGCCCTGCCTGGACTACTAGCCATGTGATGCCCCGCCTGGACTACAGTAGCCATGTGATGCCCCGCCTGGACTACAGTAGCCATGTGATGCCCCGCCTGGACCAGTAGCCCTGCCTGGACTACAGTAGCCATGTGATGCCCCGCCTGGACCAGTAGCCATATGACTGGACTACAGTAGCCATGTGATGCCCTGCCTGGACTACAGTAGCCATGTGATGCCCCGCCTGGACTACAGTAGCCATGTGATGGACTACAGTAGCCATATGATGCCCCGCCTGGACTACAGTAGCCATGTGATGCCCCGCCTGGACTACAGTAGCCATGTGATGCCCCGCCTGGACTACAGTAGCCATGTGATGCCCCGCCTGGACTACAGTAGCCATGTGATGCCCCGCCTGGACTACAGTAGCCATGTGATGCCCCGCCTGGACTACAGTAGCCATGTGATGCCCCGCCTGGACTACAGTAGCCATATGATGCCCCGCCTGGACTACAGTAGCCATGTGATGCCCCGCCTGGACTACAGTAGCCATGTGATGCCCCGCCTGGACTACAGTAGCCATGTGATGCCCCGCCTGGACTACAGTAGCCATGTGATGCCCTACAGTAGCCTGGACTGGACAGTAGCCATGTGATGCCCCGCCTGGACTACAGTAGCCATGTGATGCCCCGCCTGGACTACAGTAGCCATGTGATGCCCCGCCTGGACTACAGTAGCCATGTGATGCCCTGCCTGGACTACAGTAGCCATGTGATGCCCCGCCTGGACTACAGTAGCCATGTGATGCCCTACAGTAGCCATATGATGCCCCGCCTGGACTACAGTAGCCATGTGATGCCCCGCCTGGACTACAGTAGCCATGTGATGCCCCGCCTGGACTACAGTAGCCATGTGATGCCCCGCCTGGACTACAGTAGCCATATGATGCAGTAGCCATATGATGCCCCGCCTGGACTACAGTAGCCATGTGATGCCCCGCCTGGACTACAGTAGCCATGTGATGCCCCGCCTGGACTACAGTAGCCATGTGATGCCCCGCCTGGACTACAGTAGCCATGTGATGCCCCGCCTGGACTACAGTAGCCATGCCTGATGCCCCGCCTGGACTTCAGTAGCCATGTGATGCCCCGCCTGGACTACAGTAGCCATGTGATGCCCCGCCTGGACTACAGTAGCCATATGATGCCCCGCCTGGACTACAGTAGCCATATGATGCCCCGCCTGGACTACAGTAGCCATATGATGCCCCGCCTGGACTACAGTAGCCATATGATGCCCCGCCTGGACTACAGTAGCCATATGATGCCCCGCCTGGACTACAGTAGCCATATGATGCCCCGCCTGGACTACAGTAGCCATATGATGCCCCGCCTGGACTACAGTAGCCATATGATGCCCCGCCTGGACTACAGTAGCCATATGATGCCCCGCCTGGACTACAGTAGCCATATGATGCCCCGCCTGGACTACAGTAGCCATATGATGCCCCGCCTGGACTACAGTAGCCATATGATGCCCCGCCTGGACTACAGTAGCCATATGATGCCCCGCCTGGACTTCAGTAGCCATGTGATGCCCCGCCTGGACTACAGTAGCCATGTGATGCCCCGCCTGGACTACAGTAGCCATATGATGCCCCGCCTGGACTACAGTAGCCATGTGATGCCCTGCCTGGACTACAGTAGCCATGTGATGCCCCGCCTGGACTACAGTAGCCATATGATGCCCCGCCTGGACTACAGTAGCCATATGATGACGCCTGGACTAAAGTAGCCATGTGATGCCCCGCCTGGACTACAGTAGCCATATGATGCCCCGCCTGGACTACAGTAGCCATGTGATGCCCCGCCTGGACTACAGCAGCCATGTGATGCCCTGCCTGGACTACAGTAGCCATGTGATGCCCTGCCTGGACTACAGTAGCCATGTGATGCCCTGCCTGGACTACAGTAGCCATGTGATGCCCCGCCTGGACTACAGTAGCCATGTGATGCCCTGCCTGGACTACAGTAGCCATGTGATGCCCTGCCTGGACTACAGAAGCCATGTGATGCCCCGCCTGGACTACAGTCGCCAAATGATGCCCCGCCTGGACTACAGCAGCCATGTGATGCCCCGCCTGGACTAGCCAGTGAGCCATGGACTACAGTAGCCATGATGCCCCGCCTGGACTACAGTAGCCATGTGATGCCCCGCCTGGACTACAGTAGCCATATGATGCCCCGCCTGGACTACAGTAGCCATGTGATGCCCCGCCTGGACTACAGTAGCCATGTGATGCCCCGCCTGGCCATGTGATGCCCCGCCTGGACTACAGTAGCCATGTGATGCCCCGCCTGGACTACAGTAGCCATGTGATGCCCCGCCTGGACTACAGTAGCCATGTGATGCCCCGCCTGGACTACAGTAGCCATGTGATGCCCCGCCTGGACTACAGTAGCCATGTGATGCCCCGCCTGGACTACAGTAGCCATGTGATGCCCCGCCTGGACTACAGTAGCCATGTGATGCCCCGCCTGGACTACAGTAGCCATGTGATGCCCCGCCTGGACTACAGTAGCCATGTGATGCCCCGCCTGGACTACAGTAGCCATGTGATGCCCCGCCTGGACTACAGTAGCCATGTGATGCCCCGCCTGGACTACAGTAGCCATGTGATGCCCCGCCTGGACTACAGTAGCCATGTGATGCCCTACGCCTGGACTACAGTAGCCATGTGATGCCCCGCCTGGACTACAGTAGCCATGTGATGCCCCCGCCTGGACTACAGTAGCCATGTGATGCCCCGCCTGGACTACAGTAGCCATGTGATGCCCCGCCTGGACTACAGTAGCCATGTGATGCCCTGCCTGGACTACAGTAGCCATGTGATGCCCTGCCTGGACTACAGTAGCCATGTGATGCCCCGCCTGGACTACAGTAGCCATGTGATGCCCTGCCTGGACTACAGTAGCCATGTGATGCCCCGCCTGGACTACAGTAGCCATGTGATGCCCCGCCTGGACTACAGTAGCCATGTGATGCCCCGCCTGGACTACAGTAGCCATGTGATGCCCCGCCTGGACTACAGTAGCCATGTGATGCCCCGCCTGGACTACAGTAGCCATGTGATGCCCCGCCTGGACTACAGTAGCCATATGATGCCCCGCCTGGACTACAGTAGCCATATGATGCCCCGCCTGGACTACAGTAGCCATATGATGCCCCGCCTGGACTACAGTAGCCATATGATGCCCCGCCTGGACTACAGTAGCCATATGATGCCCCGCCTGGACTACAGTAGCCATATGATGCCCCGCCTGGACTACAGTAGCCATATGATGCCCCGCCTGGACTACAGTAGCCATGTGATGCCCCGCCTGGACTACAGTAGCCATGATGATGGACCCCGCCTGGACTACAGTAGCCATATGATGCCCCGCCTGGACTACAGTAGCCATATGATGCCCCGCCTGGCCTACAGCAG
Organism: Procambarus clarkii; assembly: GCF_020424385.1. Taxonomy (NCBI): domain Eukaryota; kingdom Metazoa; phylum Arthropoda; class Malacostraca; order Decapoda; family Cambaridae; genus Procambarus; species Procambarus clarkii. The sequence goes on from NW_025569208.1 coordinate 10,440, forward strand.
CCATATGATGCCCCGCCTGGACTACAGTAGCCATATGATGCCCCGCCTGGACTACAGTAGCCATGTGATGCCCCGCCTGGACTACAGTAGCCATGTGATGCCCCGCCTGGCAGTAGCCATATGATGCCCCGCCTGGACTACAGTAGCCATGTGATGCCCCGCCTGGACTACAGTAGCCATGTGATGCCCCGCCTGGACTACAGTAGCCATGTGATGCCCCGCCTGGACTACAGTAGCCATGTGATGCCCCGCCTGGACTACAGTAGCCATATGATGCCCCGCCTGGACTACAGTAGCCATGTGATGCCCCGCCTGGACTACAGTAGCCATGTGATGCCCCGCCTGGACTACAGTAGCCATGTGATGCCCCGCCTGGACTACAGTAGCCATATGATGCCCCGCCTGGACTACAGTAGCCATATGATGCCCCGCCTGGACTACAGTAGCCATATGATGCCCCGCCTGGACTACAGTAGCCATATGATGCCCCGCCTGGACTACAGTAGCCATATGATGCCCCGCCTGGACTACAGTAGCCATGATGCCCCGCCTGGACTACAGTAGCCATATGATGCCCGCCTGGACTACAGTAGCCATATGATGCCCCGCCTGGACTACAGTAGCCATGTGATGCCCCGCCTGGACTACAGTAGCCATGTGATGCCCCGCCTGGACTACAGTAGCCATGTGATGCCCCGCCTGGACTACAGTAGCCATGTGATGCCCCGCCTGGACTACAGTAGCCATATGATGCCCCGCCTGGACTACAGTAGCCATGTGATGCCCCGCCTGGACTACAGTAGCCATGTGATGCCCCGCCTGGACTACAGTAGCCATATGATGCCCCGCCTGGACTACAGTAGCCATATGATGCCCCGCCTGGACTACAGTAGCCATGTGATGCCCCGCCTGGACTACAGTAGCCATGTGATGCCCCGCCTGGACTACAGTAGCCATGTGATGCCCCGCCTGGACTACAGTAGCCATGTGATGCCCTGCCTGGACTACAGTAGCCATGTGATGCCCCGCCTGGACTACAGTAGCCATGTGATGCCCTGCCTGGACTACAGTAGCCATGTGATGCCCCGCCTGGACTACAGTAGCCATGTGATGCCCCGCCTGGACTACAGCAGCCATGTGATGCCCCGCCTGGACTACAGTAGCCATATGATGCCCCGCCTGGACTACAGTAGCCATGTGATGCCCCGCCTGGACTACAGTAGCCATATGATGCCCCGCCTGGACTACAGTAGCCATGTGATGCCCCGCCTGGACTACAGTAGCCATGTGATGCCCCGCCTGGACTACAGTAGCCATGTGATGCCTGGACTACAGTAGCCATATGATGCCCCGCCTGGACTACAGTAGCCATGTGATGCCCTGCCTGGACTACAGTAGCCATGTGATGCCCCGCCTGGACTACAGAAGCCATGTGATGCCCCGCCTGGACTACAGTAGCCATGTGATGCCTGGAGTAGCCATGTGATGCCCTGCCTGGACTACAGTAGCCATGTGATGCCCCGCCTGGACTACAGTAGCATGTGATGTGCCTGGACTCCGCCTGGACTACAGTAGCCATGTGATGCCCCGCCTGGACTACAGTAGCCATGTGATGCCCCGCCTGGACTACAGTAGCCATGTGATGCCCCGCCTGGACTACAGTAGCCATATGATGCCCCGCCTGGACTACAGTAGCCATATGATGCCCCGCCTGGACTACAGTAGCCATATGATGCCCCGCCTGGACTACAGTAGCCATGTGATGCCCCGCCTGGACTACAGTAGCCATGTGATGCCCCGCCTGGACTACAGTAGCCATGTGATGCCCCGCCTGGACTACAGTAGCCATGTGATGCCCCGCCTGGACTACAGTAGCCATGTGATGCCCCGCCTGGACTACAGTAGCCATGTGATGCCCCGCCTGGACTACAGTAGCCATGTGATGCCCCGCCTGGACTACAGTAGCCATGTGATGCCCCGCCTGGACTACAGCAGCCATGTGATGCCCCGCCTGGACTACAGTAGCCATGTGATGCCCCGCCTGGACTACTACAGTGATGCCCCGCCTGGACTACAGTAGCCATGTGATGCCCCGCCTGGACTACAGTAGCCATGTGATGCCCTGCCTGGACTACAGTAGCCATGTGATGCCCTGCCTGGACTACAGTAGCCATGTGATGCCCTGCCTGGACTACAGCAGCCATGTGATGCCCCGCCTGGACTACAGTAGCCATGTGATGCCCCGCCTGGACTACAGCAGCCATGTGATGCCCCGCCTGGACTTCAGTCGCCAAATGATGCCCCGCCTGGACTACAGTAGCCATGTGATGCCCCGCCTGGACTACAGTAGCCATATGATGCCCCGCCTGGACTTCAGTAGCCATGTGATGCCCCGCCTGGACTAAAGTAGCCATGTGATGCCCCGCCTGGACTTCAGTAGCCATGTCATGCCCCGCCTGGACTACAGTAGCCATGTGATGCCCCGCCTGGACTACAGTAGCCGTGTGATGCCCCACTTGGACTACAGAAGCCATGTGATGCCCCGCCTGGACTACAGTAGCCATGTGATGCCCCGCCTGGACTACAGTAGCCATGTGATGCCCTGCCTGGACTACAGTAGCCATGTGATGCCCCGCCTGGACTACAGTAGCCATGTGATGCTCCGCCTGGACTACAGTAGCCATGTGATGCCCCGCCTGGACTACAGTAGCCATGTGATGCCCCGCCTGGACTACAGTAGCCATGTGATGCCCCGCCTGGACTACAGTAGCCATGTGATGCCCCGCCTGGACTACAGTAGCCATGTGATGCCCCGCCTGGACTACAGTAGCCATGTGATGCCCTGCCTGGACTACAGTAGCCATGTGATGCCCCGCCTGGACTACAGTAGCCATGTGATGCCCCGCCTGGACTACAGTAGCTATGTGATGCCCTGCCTGGACTTCAGTAGCCATGTGATGCCCCGCCTGGACTACAGTAGCCATGTGATGCCCTGCCTGGACTACAGTAGCCATGTGATGCCCCGCCTGGACTACAGTAGCCATGTGATGCCCCGCCTGGACTACAGTAGCCATGTGATGCCCCGCCTGGACTACAGTAGCCATGTGATGCCCTGCCTGGACTACAGTAGCCATGTGATGCCCCGCCTGGACTACAGTAGCCATGTGATGCCCTGCCTGGACTTCAGTAGCCATGTGATGGCCCGCCTGGACTACAGTAGCCATGTGATGCTCCGCTTGGACTACAGTAGCCATGTGATCCCCTGCCTGGACTACAGTAGCCATGTGATGCCCCGCCTGGACTACAGTAGCCATGTGATGCCCTGCCTGGACTACAGTAGCCATGTGATGCCCTGCCTGGACTTCAGTAGCCATGTGATGCCCCGCCTGGACTACAGTAGCCATGTGATGCCCCGCCTGGACTACAGTAGCCATGTGATGCCCCGCCTGGACTACAGTAGCCATGTGATGCCCCGCCTGGACTACAGTAGCCATGTGATGCCCTGCCTGGACTTCAGTAGCCATGTGATGCCCCGCCTGGACTACAGTAGCCATGTGATGCCCCGCCTGGACTACAGTAGCCATGTGATGCCCCGCCTGGACTACAGTAGCCATGTGATGCCCCACTTGGACTACAGTAGCCATGTGATGCCCTGCCTGGACTACAGTAGCCATGAGATGCCCCGACGGGAGTACAGTAGCCACGAGATGCCCCGACTGGAGTACAGTAGCCATGAGATGCCCCGACTGGAGTACAGTAGCCACGAGATGCCCCGCCTGGACTACAGTAGCCATGTGATGCTCCCGCCTGGACTACAGTAGCCATGTGATGGCCCGCCATGACTACAGTAGCCATGGCATGCCCCGGCTGGACTACAGTAGGCATGTGATGCCCCGGCTGGACTACAGTAGCTAAGCATGAAGGCGTCACAAACATGGGCGACTGTCATCCCAGAACAAAGTCAACTGTCATGTAAGGAAACACTGAGAGCTTTAACACCAACAACTGTGTACAGAGAACATTAAGGCTGGACTCACTGACTCTCATATTACTGAACAAATATAAACTGATAACGCTGACCACTTCACAAGAGGCAGCAGTTTTATGATTACTTTGGAGGTAAGGAAATTGTTCAACTGTGTACAGAGAACATTAAGGCTGGACTCACTGACTCTCATATTACTGAACAAATATAAACTGATAACGCTGACCACTTCACAAGAGGCAGCAGTTTTATGATTACTTTGGAGGTGATTGTTCGTTGTTTTGTGTAATAATACACGAAACTACCTATCCACCGAGGCCGTAAAGCTCAAAATGGTCTTCAGGAAGTCTATTAGGATCCATAACAAGCCCCCGGCTTCCTGTCCTAGCCCTGACCCTAAATTGTTGACTGAGGTCATATATATCGTGGAAACTCTGACTGTTCCTGACTGGTCTGATGCATAAAGTGGCCACTTGGTTGGTGGTCTTTGCTTAAGGTGGTCGTCGACTGGACGAGCATTTAATGTAACTGTAAACTGGCTGTCAAGATGATTACTGGCTGTATTGCTTTATTTCTTTATATTTTTGCAGTAATGGGCTCTTGTCATAAAGTTTGTCGTTAGGTTGTTAATGGTAATGTGTTTAATTGGTTAACATCATTATCTCCTGCACCGTTACCAGTGACCACTGTCATCCTGCAGGCCCTGGTGGCGGGAGTCGTTAGTGGTGACCAGGTGCAGGTGTTGGCCGCCCTCGCCCTGGGTGCTGACACCTCCGTCACGGTGGTGGGGCCTCTTACCCAAGTGCCACTCTGCATGTTGAGCGTGGCGGCTGCGAGGGGTCACACTCACCTGGTGCCTCACCTGCTGGCGGCGGGACTCCCCGTGGAGGGTTCAGTGGTGTCCTCCAACACACCTTTACACTGCGCGGCTAGCAGCGGTCATGACCAGGTGGTGAGGCAGCTGCTCAGCGCCCAGGCTCACCTGCGAGCCAGGGGTCGTAATGGTGAGAACCACAACACATGCTGCAGTATGTTGTATTATGAAGAGTTTAATTAAGCATGTTTGTGTATGTTGTATGTAAGCCTCAACATAACCGGTGTTACAGGTGTGACCGCACTACATGAGGCAGCGCAGCATGGTCATAAGTCGTGTGTGGTGACGCTACTTGGTGCCGGCGCTGACCCTGACTCTCGGGACGCCTCTGGTCGGTCACCACTGCACCTTGCTGCCGTAGGTAACCACACAGGTGTTGTGCAGGTGTTGCTGACAGCTGCCGGGTGTGACCGTCACGCTGTAGACAAGATCGGGGAGACAGCACTACACCAGGCAGCGAGGGGCGGAGGTCTGGAGGCAACACAGTGCTTGGTGGCGGCCGGCCTCGACCCTCGCGCCAGGAACATACAGGGAGACACACCTCTGGACATGACGAGGCTGGCGGGTCGTGACCGTGTGGAGTGGTGGCTGAGGAAGCTGCCTCGCCCCCACCCTGCTGCTGGGACACCCACGCTGCCTCGCCCCCACCCTGCTGCTGGGACACCCACGCTGCCTCGCCCCCACCCTGCTGCTGGGACACCCACGCTGCCTCGCCCCCACCCTGCTGCTGGGACACCCACGCTGCCTCGCCCCCACCCTGCTGCTGGGACACCCACGCTGCCTCGCCCCCACCCAGCTGCTGGGACACCCACGCTGCTCCTAGTGGTAAGTACTCTTGCGGAAGAATCAACGACCAACACCAGCACACTCTGGCCGCCACTGTTCTTAACTCTGGCCGCCACTGTTCTTAACTCTGGCGGCAACTGTTCTTAACTCTGGCCGCCACTGTTCTTAACTCTGGCCACCACTGTTCTTAACTCTGGCGGCCACTGTTCTTAACTCTGGCGGCAACTGTTCTTAACTCTGGCCGCCACTGTTCTTAACTCTGGCCACCACTGTTCTTAACTCTGGCACCCACTGTTCTTAACTCTGGCGGCAACTGTTCTTAACTCTGGCCGCCACTGTTCTTAACTCTAGCCGCCACTGTTCTTAACTCTGGCACCCACTGTTCTTAACTCTGGCACCCACTGTTCTTAACTCTGGCCGCCACTGTTCTTAACTCTGGCCGCCACTGTTCTTAACTCTGGCACCCACTGTTCTTAACTCTGGCGGCAACTGTTCTTAACTCTGGCCGCCACTGTTCTTAACTCTGGCGGCAACTGTTCTTAACTCTGGCAGCCACTGTTCTTAACTCTGGTGGCAACTGTTCTTTCCTCTAGCGGCCACTGTTCTTAACTCTGGCAGCCACTGTTCTTAACTCTGGCAGCCACTGTTCTTAACTCTGGCGGCAACTGTTCTTAACTCTGGCGGCAACTGTTCTTAACTCTGGCAGCCACTGTTCTTAACTGGGGCGGCCACTGATCTTAACTCTGGTGGCAACTGTTCTTAACTCAGGCAACAACTGTTCTTAACTCTGTCAGCCACTGTTCTTAACTCTGGCGGTAACTGTTCTTAACTCTGGCGGACCCTGTTCTTAAATCGGTCAGCCACTGTTCTTAACTCTGGCCGCCACTGTTTTTAACTCTGGCAGTAACTGTTCTTAACTCTGACCGCCACTGTTCTTAACTCTGGCCACCACTGTTCTTAACTCTGCCCGCCACTGTTCTTAACTCTGGCCGCCACTGTTCTTAACTCTGGCCGCCACTGTTCTTACCTCTGGCCGCCACTGTTCTTAACTCTGGCCGCCACTGTTCTTAACTCTGGCCACCACTGTTCTTAACTCTGGCCGCCACTGTTCTTAACTCTGGCCGCCACTGTTCTTAACTCTGGCCGCCACTGTTCTTAACTCTGGCCGCCACTGTTCTTAACTCTGGCCGCCACTGTTTTTAACTCTGGCCGCCACTTCTTAACTCTGGCCGCCACTGTTCTTAACTCTCATAACTCTGGCCGCCACTGTTCTTAACTCTGGCGGCAACTGTTCTTAACTCTGGCCGCCACTGTTCTTAACTCTGGCGGCAAATGATCTTAACTCTGGCCGCCACTGTTCTTAACTCTGGCGGCAACAGATCTTAACTCTGGCGGCAACTGTTCTTAACTCTGGCCGCCACTGTTCTTAACTCTGGCGGCAACTGTTCTTAACTCTGGCCGCCACTGTTCTTAACTCTGGCGGCAACTGTTCTTAACTCTGGCCGCCACTGTTCTTAACTCTGGCGGCAACTGTTCTTAACTCTGGCCGCCACTGTTCTTAACTCTGGCGGCAACTGTTCTTAACTCTGTCAGTCACTGTTCTTCACTCTGGCGTAATCTGTTCTTAACTCTGGCCGCCACTGTTCTTAACTCTGGCGGCAACTGTTCTTAACTCTGGTGGCAACTGTTCTTAACTTTAGCAGCAACTGCTCTTAACTCTGGCAGCCACTGTTCTTAACTCTGGCGGTAACTGTTCTTAGCTCTGGCAGCCACTGTGTTTAACTGGGGCGGCCACTGATCTTAACTCTGGCTGCTACTGTTCTTAACTCTGGCAGCCACTGTTCTTAACTCTGGCGGCCACTGTTCTTAACTCTGGCGGCAACTGTTCTTAACTCCGGCAGCCACTGTTCTTTCCTCTGGCGGCCACTGTTCTTAACTCTGGCAGCCACTGTTCTTAACTCCGGCGGCAACTGTTCTTAACTCTGGTGGCAACTGTTCTTAACTCAGGCAGCAACTGTTCTTAACACTTGCAGCCACTGTTCTTAACTCTGGTGGTAACTGTTCTTAGCTCTGGCAGCCACTGTTCTTAACTCTGGGGCCACAGTTCTTAACTCTGGCGGCCACTGTTTTTAACTCTGGCAGTAACTGTTCTTAACTCTGGCGGCCACTGTTCTTAACTCTGGCGGCAACTGTTCTTAACTCTGGCAGCCACTGTTCTTAATTCAGGCAGCCACTGTTCTTTACTCTGGCGACCACTGTTCCTAACTCTGGCAGCCACTGTTCTTAACTCTGGCAGCCACTGTTCTTAACTCTGGCGGCCACTGTTCTTAACTCCGGCGGCCACTGTTCTTAACTCTGGCGGCCACTGTTCTTAACTCTGGCGGCCACTGTTCTTAACTGTGGCGGCTAATGTTCTTAACTATTGGAGCCACTGTTCTTAACTCTGGCGGCCACTATTCTTAACTCTGGCGGCCACTGTTCTTAACTCTGGTACCCACTGTTCATAACTCTGGCGGCCACTGTTCTTAACTCTGGCGGCTAATGTTCTTAACTATTGGAGCCACTGTTCTTAACTCTGGCGGCCACTGTTCTTAACTCTGGCGGCCACTGTTCTTAACTCTGGCGGCCACTGTTCTTAACTCTGGCGGCCACTGTTCTTAACTCTGGCGGCCACTGTTCTTAACTCTGGCGGCCACTGTTCTTAACTCTGGCGGCCACTGTTCTTAACTCTGGCCGCCACTGTTCTTAACTCTGGCTGCCACTGTTCTTAACTCTGGCCACCACTGTTCTTAACTCTGGCTGCCACTGTTCTTAACTCTGGCCACTGTTCTTAACTCTGGCTGCCACTGTTCTTAACTCTGGCCGCCACTGTTCTTAACTCTGGCCGCCACTGTTCTTAACTCTGGCCGCCACTGTTCTTAACTCTGGCCACCACTGTTCTTAACTCTGGCCGCAACTGTTCTTAACTCTGGCCACCACTGTTCTTAACTCTGGCCACCACTGTTCTTAACTCTGGCCGCCACTGTTCTTACTCTGGCCGCCACTGTTCTTAACTCTGGCCGCCACTGTTCTTAACTCTGGCCGCCACTGTTCTTAACTCTGGCCGCCACTGTTCTTAACTCTGGCCGCCACTGTTCTTAACTCTGGCCGCCACTGTTCTTAACTCTGGCCGCCACTGTTCTTTGGCCGCCATTAACTCTGGCCGCCACTGTTCTTAACTCTGGCCACCACTGTTCTTAACTCTGGCCGCCACTGTTCTTAACTCTGGCCGCCACTGTTCTTAACTCTGGCCGCCACTGTTCTTAACTCTGGCCGCCACTGTTCTTAACTCTGGCCACCACACTCTGCCGCCACTGTTCTTAACTCTGGCCGCCACTGTTCTTAACTCTGGCCGCCACTGTTCTTAACTCTGGCCACCACTGTTCTTAACTCTGGCCGCCACTGTTCTTAACTCTGGCCGCCACTGTTCTTAACTCTGGCCGCCACTGTTCTTAACTCTGGCCGCCACTGTTCTTAACTCTGGCCGCCACTGTTCTTAACTCTGGCCACCACTGTTCTTAACTCTGGCCGCCACTGTTCTTAACTCTGGCCGCCACTGTTCTTAACTCTGGCCGCCACTGTTCTTAACTCTGGCCACCACTGTTCTTAACTCTGGCCACCACTGTTCTTAACTCTGGCCGCCACTGTTCTTAACTCTGGCCGCCACTGTTCTTAACTCTGGCCACCACTGTTCTTAGCTCTGGTCACCACTGTTCTTAACTCTGGCCACCACTGTTCTTAACTCTGGCCACCACTGTTCTTAGCTCTGGTCACCACTGTTCTTAACTCTGGCCACCACTGTTCTTAGCTCTGGTCACCACTGTTCTTAACTCTGGCCACCACTGTTCTTAGCTCTGGTCACCACTGTTCTTAACTCTGGCCACCACTGTTCTTAATAATTTATCACTTTCACGCTCTAGGCGTTCAAAAAAAAAATCATACCCTATGGGCTTTCAGGGGTTCGCGCGCCTACGCGGTAAGATCGAAAAAGTGTACACTCTTTTGACTGTCCTGACAATAATTGAAGGCGCACGTATTTAACAATTCACTCTGGCGGCCACTGTTCATAACTCTGGTGCCCAATGTTCTTAACTCTGGTGGGCAATGTTCTTCACTCTGGCGGCCAATGTTCTTAACTCTGGCAGCCACTAATCATAACTCTGGCGGCGACTGTTCTTAACTCTGGTGGCCAATGTTCTTAACTCTGGTGGCCAATGTTCTTCAATCTGGCGGCCACTGTTCTTAACTCTTTCGGCAACTATTCTTAACTCTGGCGGCCACTGTTCTTAATTCTGGCGGCCACTGTTCTTTACTCAGGCAACCACTTTTCTGAACTATGGTGGCCACTGTTCTTAACTCTGGCGGCCACTGATCTTAACTCTGGCGGCCACTGTTCTTAACTCTGGCGGCCACTGTTCTTAACTCTGGTGGCCACTGTTCTTAACTCTGGTGGCCACTGTTCTTAACTCTGGCGGCAACTGTTCTTAACTCTGGTGGCCACTGTTCTTAACTCTGGTGGTCACTGTTCTTAACTCTGGCAACCACTGTTCTTAACTCTGGCCGCCACTGATTTTAACTCTGGCGGCAACTGTTCTTAACTCTGGTGGCAACTGTTCTTAACTCTGGCGGCCACTGTTCTTAACTCTGGCGGCCACTGTTCTTAACTCTGGCCGCCACTGTTCTTAACTCTGGCGGCAACTGTTCCTGACCCTAGTGGCCACTGTTCTTAACTCTGGCGGCAACTGTTCTTAACTCTGGTGGCCACTGTTCTTAACTCTGGCAGCAACTGTTCCTGACCCAAGTGGCCACTGTTCTTAACTCTGGCGGCAACTGTTCCTGACCCAAGTGGCCACTGTTCTTAACTCTGGCCGCCACTGTTCTTAACTCTGGCAACCACTGTTCTTAACTCTGGCCGCCACTGTTCTTAACTCTGGCGGCAACTGTTCTTAAGTCTGGTGGCAACTGTTCTTAACGCTGGTGGCAACTGTTCTTAACTATGGTGGCCACTGTTCTTAACTCTGGCCGCCACTGTTCTTAACTCTGGCGGCAACTGTTCCTGACCCTAGACGCAACTGTTCTTAACTCTGGTGGCCACTGTTCTTAACTCTGGCAACCACTGTTCTTAACTCTGGCCGCCACTGTTCTTAACTCTGGCGGCAACTGTTCTTAACTCTGGTGGCAACTGTTCTTAACTCTGGCGGCAACTGTTCTTAACTCTGGTGGCAACTGTTCTTAACTCTGGTGGCAACTGTTCTTAACTCTGGTGGCAACTGTTCTTAACTCTGGCGGCAACTGTTCTTAACTCTGATGGCAACTGTTCTTAACTCTGGCGGCAACTGTTCTTAACTCTGGTGGCAACTGTTCTTAACTCTGGCGGCAACTGTTCTTAACTCTGGCGGCAACTGTTCTTAACTCTGGTGGCAACTGTTCTTAACTCTGGCGGCAACTGTTCTTAACTCTGGTGGCAACTGTTCTTAACTCTGGTGGCAACTGTTCTTAACTCTGGCGGCAACTGTTCTTAACTCTGGCGGCCATTGTTCTTAACTCTGGTGGCAACTGTTCTTAACTCTGGCGGCAACTGTTCTTAACTCTGGCGGCAACTGTTCTTAACTCTGGTGGCAACTGTTCTTAACTCTCGGGTTCTTAACTGGCAACTGTTCTTAACTCTGGCGGCAACTGTTCTTAACTCTGGTGGCAACTGTTCTTAACTCTGGCGGCAACTGTTCTTAACTCGACTCTGGTGGCAACTGTTCTTAACTCTGGTGGCAACTGTTCTTAACTCTAGGGGCAACTGTAGCCTGGTGGACAGCGCGCAGGACTCGTAATTCTGTGGCACGGGTTCTTAACTCTTCCCGCACGAGCCTGAAACAACTGGGCAAAGTTTCTTTAACCTGAATGCCCCTGTTACCTAGCAGTAAATCTTAACCTGGGTGTTAGTGTTCTTAACACGGGCTGCTTCCTGTTCTTAAAGGCCTGGGCCGGGCCACAAGTTCACTAAAAAGCCCCGAAATCATCTCAAGATAACCTTTCTTAACTCTGGCAGCCACTGTTCTTAACTCTGGCAGCCACTGTTCTTAACTCTGGCGGAAACTGTTCTTAACTCTGGCAGCCACTGTTCTTAACTCTGGCGGCAACTGTTCTTAACTCTGGCAGCCACTGTTCTTAACTCTGGCGGCAACTGTTCTTAACTCTGGCAGCCATTGTTCTTAACTCTGGAGGCAACTGTTCTTCACTCTGGCGGCCACTGTTCTTAACTCTGGCGTCTACTATTCTTAACTCTGGCGGCCACTGTTCTTAACTCTGGCAGTTACTGTTCTTTACTCTGGAGGCAACTGTTCTTAACATTGGCGCCACTGTTCTTAACTCTGGCGGCAACTGTTCTTAACTCTGGCAGCCACTGTTCTTTCCTCTGGGGGCCACTGTTCTTAACTCTGGCAGCCACTGTTCTTAACTCTGGCGGCCACTGTTCTTAACTCTGGCAGCCACTGTTCTTAACTCTGGCGGCAACTGTTCTTAACTCTGGCGGCCACTGTTCTTAACTCTGGTGCCACTGTTCAACTGTTCTTAACTCTGGCGGTAACTGTTCTTAACTCTGGCAGCCACTGTTCTTAACTGGGGCGGCCACTGATCTTATCTCTGGCTGCTACTGTTCTTAACTCTGGCAGCAACTGTTCTTAACTCTGGCAGCCACTGTTCTTAACTCTGGCGGCAACTGTTCTTAACTCTGGCGGCTACTGTTCTTAACTCAGGCGGCCACTGCTCTTAACTCTGGCAGCCACTGTTCTTAACTCTGGCGGCAACTGTTCTTAACTCTGGTGGCAACTGTTCTTAACTCTGGCAGCAACTGTTCTTAGCTCTGGCAGCCACTGTTCTTAACTGGGGCGGCCACTGATCTTAACTCTGGCTGTTACTGTTCTTAACTCTGGCGGTAATTGTTCTTAGCTCTGGCAGCCACTGAACTTAACCCTGGTGGCCACTGTTCTTAACTCTTGCGGACACTGTTCTTAAATCTGGCGGCCACTGTTCTTAACTCTGGCGGCCACTGTTTTAACTCTGGCAGCAACTGTTCTTAACTCTGGCCGCCACTGTTCTTAACTCTGGCGGCCACTGTTTTTAATTCTGGCGGCCACTGTTCTTAACTCTGGCGGCTACTGTTCTTAACTCTGGCAGCCACTGTTCTTAACTCTGGTGGCCACTGTTCTTAACTCTTACGGCCACCGTTCTTAACTCTGGTGGCCAATGTTCTTAACTCTGGTGGCCAATGTTCTTAACTCTGGTTCCCACTGTTCTTAACTCTTACGGCCACTGTTCTTAACTCTGGTGGCCACTGTTCTTAACTCTGGTGGCCAATGTTCTTAACTCTGGTGGCCACTGTTCTTAACTCTGGCGGCCACTGTTCTTAACTCTGGCCGCCACTGTTCTTAACTCTGGCGGCAACTGTTCCTGACCCTAGTGGCCACTGTTCTTAACTCTGGCGGCAACTGTTCTTAACTCTGGTGGCCACTGTTCTTAACTCTGGCAACCACTGTTCTTAACTCTGGCCAACACTGTTCTTAACTCTGGCCGCCACTGTTCTTAACTCTGGCGGCCACTGTTCTTAACTCTGGCCACCACTGTTCTTAGCTCTGGTCACCACTGTTCTTAACTCTGGCCACCACTGTTCTTAACTCTGGCCGCCACTGTTCTTAACTCTGGCCACCACTGTTCTTAGCTCTGGCCACCACTGTTCTTAACTCTGGCCGCCACTGTTCTTAACTCTGGCCACCACTGTTCTTAGCTCTGGCCACCACTGTTCTTAACTCTGGTCACCACTGTTCTTAACTCTGGCCACCACTGTTCTTAACTCTGGCCACCACTGTTCTTAACTCTGGCCACCACTGTTCTTAACTCTGGCCACCACTGTTCTTAACTCTGGCCACCACTGTTCTTAACTCTGGCCACCACTGTTCTTAACTCTGGCCACCACTGTTCTTAACTCTGGCCACCACTGTTCTTAATAATTTATCACTTTCACGCTCTAGGCGTTCAAAAAAAAAATCATACCCTATGGGCTTTCAGGGGTTCGCGCGCCTACGCGGTAAGATCGAAAAAGTGTACACTCTTTTGACTGTCCTGACAATAATTGAAGGCGCACGTATTTAAATTTGGTATCACTGTGTTCGTAATAAAATTGTGTATAAGAACATACCTATAAAATGCCGCCAAAGCATAAGGACTATCAACACTAAATAAAAAACTATTCAGATCACTCGCCGAGAGCACTAAACAGCAACAAAATGTTTCCACTCTCCTAATGGTTGCGAAGCCTACAGTTGTCCTACATTGCTAACTGTGGTATCATTGGAATTGCAATAAAATTCTCTACACGGACATATGCATATAAATATAGATTCAATGTCGTAGCCCACCCAAAACAGTGTGGGAAGTGGCCGAAGTGTTACCCGCGGCGGCATATCGGCGAAACTCGCTCTGAAAAGTGTATATTCAATTCACTGTCCTGACTTTATTTGTCGATGTATGTATTTCATTTTTGTACCAATGTGCTCACAATAGAATGTTCTATAAGAACATAAGTATTAAAGGTCACATAAGGATGCGTTTGACCGGCAACATATATAAAAACTACGTCGATTATACTCGTGGTGTCAATAATACAATTGTTTTACCACGAAGATTCACTGCCACAACGTTCTCTTTATAAAATGTTCGGCTTTTAGAGAAAACGTACATTTCATGGGAAACATTTGTAAACAATGCCCAAGTTGATCGGATAATAAATGGATTTTCAACAAATATTTTTTCTCGTGACTCCCGAGAGCGGAACGCGTGCGGTGTGATTAATAATATTGGTGACAACGACGGTCTGCTCGGATGCGAGAAAGTGTGTTCTTAACTCTGGCCACCACTGTTCTTAACTCTGGTCGCCACTGTTCTTAACTCTGGCGGCAACTGTTCTTAACTCTGGTGGCAACTGTTCTTAACTCTGGCGGCCACTGTTCTTAACTCTGGCGGCAACTGTTCCTAACTCGTAGGGGCCTCGTAGCCTGGTGGACAGCGCGCAGGACTCGTAATTCTGTGGCGCGGGTTCGATTCCCGCACGAGCCAGAAACAAATGGGCAAAGTTTCTTTCACGCTGAATGCCCCTGTTACCTAGCAGTAAATAGGTACCTGGGAGTTAGTCAGCTGTCACGGGCTGCTTCCTGGGGGGTGGAGGCCTGGTCGAGGACCGGGCCACAAGGACACTAAAAAGCCCCGAAATCATCTCAAGATAACCTTAAGTTAACTCTGGCAGCCAGTGTTCTTAACTCTGGCAGTCACTGTTCTTAACTCTGGCGGAAACTGTTCCTAAATCTGGCGGCCACTGTTCTTAACTCCGGCGGCCACTGTTCTTAATTCTGACAGTCACTGTTCTTTACTCTGGAGGCAACTGTTCTTAACCTTGGCGGTTCTGTTCTTAACTCTAGCGGCAACTGTTCTTAACTCTGGCAGTCACTGTTGTTAACTCTGGCAGCCAGTGTTCTTAACTCTGGCAGTCACTGTTCTTAACTCTGGCCGTAACTGTTCCTAAATCTGGCAGCCACTGTTCTTAATTCTGGCGGCAACTGTTCTTAACTCCGGCAGCCACTGTTCTTAAAACTAGCGGTAACTGTTCTTAACTCTAGCAACCACTGATCTTAACTCTGACAGCCACTGTTCTTTACTCTGGTGATCACTGTTCTTTACTCTGGTGGCCACTGTTCTTAACTCTGGCGGACACTGTTCTTAACTTTGGCGGACACTGTTATTAACTCTGTCGGTCACTGTTCTTAACTCTGGCGGCCACTGTTCTTAACTATTGCGGCCACTGTTCTTAACTATTGCAGCCACTGTTCTTTCCTCTGGCGGCCACTGTTCTTAACTCTGGCAGCCACTGTTCTTAACTCTGGCGGCAACTGTTCTGAACTCTGGTGGCAACTGTTCTTAACTCTGGCAGCAACTGTTCTTAACTCTGGCGGTAACTGTTCTTAGCCCTGGCAGCCACTGTTCTTAACTGGGGCGGCCACTGATCTTATCTCTGGCTGCTACTGTTCTTAACTCTGGCAGCAACTGTTCTTAACTCTGGCGGCAACTGTTCTTAACTCTGGTGGCAACTGTTCTTAACTCTGGCAGCCACTGTTCTTTCCTCAGGCGGCCACTGCTCTTAACTCTGGCAGCCACTGTTCTTAACTCTGGCGGCAACTGTTCTTAACTCTGGTGGCAACTGTTCTTAACTCTGGCAGCAACTGTTCTTATCTCTGGCTGCCACTGTTCTTAACTCTGGCGGTAACTGTTCTTAGCTCTGGCAGCCACTGTTCTTAACTGGGGCGGCCACTGATCTTAACTCTGGCTGCTACTGTTCTTAACTCTGGCGGTAACTGTTCTTAGCTCTGGCAGCCACTGAACTTAACCCTGGTGGCCACTGTTCTTAACTCTTGCGGACACTGTTCTTAAATCTGGCGGCCACTGTTCTTAACTCTGGCGGCCACTGTTTTAACTCTGGCAGCAACTGTTCTTAACTCTGGCCGCCACTGTTTTTAACTCTGGCGGCAACTGTTCTTTACTCTGGCAGCCACTGTTCTTAACTCCGGCAGCCACAATTCTTTGCTCTTTCGTCCACTGTTCCTAACTCTGGCAGCCACTGTTCTTAACTCTGGCCGCCACTGTTCTTAACTCTGGCGGCCACTGTTTTTAACTCTGGCGGCCACTGTTCTTAACTCTGGCGGCTACTGTTCTTAACTCTGGCAGCCACTGTTCTTAACTCTGGTGGCCACTGTTCTTAACTCTTACAGCCACTGTTCTTAACTCTGGTGGACACTGTTCTTAACTATGGCGGCCAGCGTTCTTTACTCTGGTGGCCAATGTTCTTAACTCTGGTGGCCAATGTTCTTAACTCTGGTGGCCACTGTTCTTAACTCTTACGGCCACTGTTCTTAACTCTGGTGGCCACTGTTCTTAACTCTGGTGGCCAATGTTCTTAACTCTGGTGGCCACTGTTCTTAACTCTTACGGCCACTGTTCTTAACTCTGGTGGCCACTGTTCTTAACTCTGGTGGCCAATGTTCTTAACTCTTACGGCCACTGTTCTTAACTCTGGCGGCCACTGTTCTTAACTCTGGTGGCCAATGTTCTTAACTCTGGTGGCCAATGTTCTTCACTCTGGCGGCCACTGTTTTTAACTCTGGTGGCCAATGTTCTTAACTCTGGTGGCCAATGTTCTTCACTCTGGCGGCCACTGTTCATAACTCTGGTGGCCAATGTTCTTAACTCTGGTGGCCAATGTTCTTCACTCTGGCGGCCAATGTTCTTAACTCTGGCAGCCACTATTCATAACTCTGGCGGCCACTGTTCTTAACTCTGGTGGCCAATGTTCTTAACTCTGGTGGCCAATATTCTTCACTCTGGCGGCCACTGTTCTTAACTCTTTCGGCAACTGTTCTTAACTCTGGCGGCCACTGTTCTTAATTCTGGCGGCCACTGTTCTTTACTCAGGCAACCACTTTTCTGAACTATGGTGGCCACTGTTCTTAACTCTGGCGGCCACTGATCTTAACTCTGGCGGCCACTGTTCTTAACTCTGGCGGCCACTGTTCTTAACTCTGGTGGCCACTGTTCTTAACTCTGGTGGCCACTGTTCTTAACTCTGGCGGCAACTGTTCTTAACTCTGGTGGCCACTGTTCTTAACTCTGGTGGCCACTGTTCTTAACTCTGGCAACCACTGTTCTTAACTCTGGCCGCCACTGATTTTAACTCTGGCGGCAACTGTTCTTAACTCTGGTGGCAACTGTTCTTAACTCTGGCGGCCACTGTTCTTAACTCTGGCAGCCACTGTTCTTAACTCTGGCCGCCACTGTTCTTAACTCTGGCGGCAACTGTTCCTGACCCTAGTGGCCACTGTTCTTAACTCTGGCGGCAACTGTTCTTAACTCTGGTGGCCACTGTTCTTAACTCTGGCAACCACTGTTCTTAACTCTGGCCGCCACTGTTCTTAACTCTGGCAACCACTGTTCTTAACTCTGGCCGCCACTGTTCTTAACTCTGGCGGCAACTGTTCTTAAGTCTGGTGGCAACTGTTCTTAACGCTGGTGGCAACTGTTCTTAACTATGGTGGCCACTGTTCTTAACTCTGGCCGCCACTGTTCTTAACTCTGGCGGCAACTGTTCCTGACCCTAGTGGCAACTGTTCTTAACTCTGGTGGCCACTGTTCTTAACTCTGGCAACCACTGTTCTTAACTCTGGCCGCCACTGTTCTTAACTCTGGCGGCAACTGTTCTTAACTCTGGTGGCAACTGTTCTTAACTCTGGTGGCAACTGTTCTTAACTCTGGCGGCAACTGTTATTAACTCTGGTGGCAACTGTTCTTAACTCTGGCGGCAACTGTTCTTAACTCTGGTGGCAACTGTTCTTAACTCTGGCGGCAACTGTTCTTAACTCTGGTGGCAACTGTTCTTAACTCTGGCGGCAACTGTTCTTAACTCTGGTGGCAACTGTTCTTAACTCTGGCGGCAACTGTACTTAACTCTGGCGGCAACTGTTCTTAACTCTGGTGGCAACTGTTCTTAACTCTGGTGGCAACTGTTCTTAACTCTGGTGGCAACTGTTCTTAACTCAGGCGGCAACTGTACTTAACTCTGGCGGCCATTGTTCTTAACTCTGGCGGCAACTGTTCTTAACTCTGGAGGCAACTGTTCTTATCTCTGGCGGCAACTGTTCTTAACTCTGGTGGCAACTGTTCCTAACTCTGGTGGCAACTGTTCTTAACTCTGGCGGCAACTGTTCTTAACTCTGGTGGCAACTGTTCTTAACTCTGGCGGCAACTGTTCTTAACTCGGGTGGCAACTGTTCTTAACTCTGGTGGCAACTGTTCCTAACTCGTAGGGGCCTCGTAGCCTGGTGGACAGCGTTCAGGCCTCGTAATTCTGTGGCGCGGGTTCGATTCCCGCACGAGGCAGAAACAAATGGGCAAAGTTTCTTTCACCCTGAATGCCCCTTTTACCTAGCAGTAAATAGGTACCTGGGTGTTAGTCAGCTGTCACAGGCTGCTTCCTGGGGGTGAAGGCCTTGTCGAGGACCGGGCCACAAGGACACTAAAAAGCCCCGAAATCATCTCAAGATAACCTTAAGTTAACTCTGGCAGCCAGTGTTCTTAACTCTAGCAGTCACTGTTCTTAACTCTGGCGGAAACTGTTCCTAAATCTGGCGGCCACTGTTCTTAATTCTGGCGGCAACTGTTCTTAACTCCGGCAGCCACTGTTCTTAACTCTAGCGGCAACTGTTCTTAACTCTGGCAGCCACTGTTGTTAACTCTGGCGGCAAATGTTCTTCACTCTGGCGGCCACTGTTCTTCACTCTGGCGTCTACTATTCTTAACTCTGGCGGCCACTTTTCTTAACTCTGACAGTAACTGTTCTTTACTCTGGAGGCAACTGTTCTTAACCTTGGCGGTTCTGTTCTTAACTCTAGCGGCAACTGTTCTGAACTCCGGCAGCCACTGTTCTTTCCTCTGGCGGCCACTGTTCTTAACTCTGGCAGCCACTGTTCTTTCCTCTGGCGGCCACTGTTCTTAACTCTGGCAGCCACTGTTCTTAACTCTGGCGGCAACTGTTCTGAACTCTGGTGGCAACTGTTCTTAACTCTGGCGTTAACTCTTCTTAGCTCTGGCAGCCACTGTTCTTAACTGGGGCGGCAACTGATCTTATCTCTGGCTGCTACTGTTCTTAACTCTGGCAGCAACTGTTCTGAACTCCGGCAGCCACTGTTCTTTTCTCAGGCGGCCACTGCTCTTAACTCTGGCAGCCACTGTTCTTAACTCTGGCGGCAACTGTTCTTAACTCTGGTGGCAACTGTTCTTAACTCTGGCAGCAACTTTTCTTATCTCTGGCAGCCACTGTTCTTAACTCTGGCGGTAAGTGTTCTTAGCTCTGGCAGCCACTGTTCTTAACTGGGGCGGCCACTGATCTTAACTCTGGCTGCTACTGTTCTTAACTCTGGCGGTAATTGTTCTTAGCTCTGGCAGCCACTGAACTTAACCCTGGTGGCCACTGTTCTTAACTCTTGCGGACACTGTTCTTAAATCTGGCGGCCACTGTTCTTAACTCTGGCGGCCACTGTTTTAACTCTGGCAGCAACTGTTCTTAACTCTGGCCGCCACTGTTCTTAACTCTGGCGGCAACTGTTCTTTACTCTGGCAGCCACTGTTCTTAACTCCGGCAGCCACAATTCTTTGCTCTGGCGTCCACTGTTCCTAACTCTGGCAGCCACTGTTCTTAACTCTGGCCGCCACTGTTCTTAACTCTGGCGGCCACTGTTTTTAACTCTGGCGGCCACTGTTCTTAACTCTGTCGGCTACTGTTCTTAACTCTGGCAGCCACTGTTCTTAACTCTGGTGGCCACTGTTCTTAACTCTTACGGCCACTGTTCTTAACTCTGGTGGCCACTGTTCTTAACTCTTTCGGCCACCGTTCTTAACTCTGGTGGCCAATGTTCTTAACTCTGGTGGCCACTGTTCTTAACTCTGGCGGCCACTGTTCTTAACTCTGGCCGCCACTGTTCTTAACTCTGGCGGCAACTGTTCCTGACCCTAGTGGCCACTGTTCTTAACTCTGGCGGCAACTGTTCTTAACTCTGGTGGCCACTGTTCTTAACTCTGGCAACCACTGTTCTTAACTCTGGCCGCCACTGTTCTTAACTCTGGCGGCAACTGTTCCTGACCCAAGTGGCCACTGTTCTTAACTCTGGCCGCCACTGTTCTTAACTCTGGCAACCACTGTTCTTAACTCTGGCCGCCACTGTTCTTAACTCTGGCGGCAACTGTTCTTAACTATGGTGGCCACTGATCTTAACTCTGGCCGCCACTGTTCTTAACTCTGGCGGCAACTGTTCCTGACCCTAGTGGCAACTGTTCTTAACTCTTGTGGCCACTGTTCTTAACTCTGGCAACCACTGTTCTTAACTCTGGCCGCCACTGTTCTTAACTCTGGCGGCAACTGTTCTTAACTCTGGTGGCAACTGTTCTTAACTCTGGCGGCAACTGTTCTTAACTCTGGTGGCAACTGTTCTTAACTCTGGCAACCACTGTTCTTAACTCTGGCGGCAACTGTTCTTAACTCTGGCGGCAACTGTTCTTAACTCTGGTGGCAACTGTTCCTAACTCTGGTGGCAACTGTTCTTAACTCTGGCGGCAACTGTTCTTAACTCTGGTGGCAACTGTTCTTAACTCTGGTGGCAACTGTTCCTAACTCTGGTGGCAACTGTAACTCTGGGGCCTCGTAGCCTGGTGGACAGCGCGCAGGACTCGTAATTCTGTGGCGCGGGTTCGATTCCCGCACGAGGCAGAAACAAATGGGCAAAGTTTCTTTCACCCTGAATGCCCCTGTTACCTAGCAGTAAATAGGTACCTGGGTGTTAGTCAGCTGTCACGGGCTGCTTCCTGGGGGTGAAGGCCTGGTCGAGGACCGGGTCACAAGGACACTAAAATGCCCCGAAATCATCTCAAGATAACCTTAAGTTAACTCTGGCAGCCAGTGTTCTTAACTCTAGCAGTCACTGTTCTTAACTCTGGCGGAAACTGTTCCAAAATCTGGCGGCCACTGTTCTTAACTCTGGCAGAAACTGTTCCTAAATCTGGCGGCCACTGTTCTTAATTCTGGCGGCAACTGTTCTTAACTCCGGCAGCCACTGTTCTTAACTCTAGCGGCAACTGTTCTTAACTCTGGCAGCCACTGTTGTTAACTCTGGCGGCAAATGTTCTTCACTCTGGCGGCCACTGTTCTTCACTCTGGCGTCTACTATTCTTAACTCTGGCGGCCACTTTTCTTAACTCTGACAGTTACTGTTCTTTACTCTGGAGGCAACTGTTCTTAACCTTGGCGGTTCTGTTCTTAACTCTAGCGGCAACTGTTCTGAACTCCGGCAGCCACTGTTCTTTCCTCTGGCGGCCATTGTTCTTAACTCTGGCAGCCACTGTTCTTAACTCTGGCGGCAACTGTTCTGAACTCTGGTGGCAACTGTTCTTAACTCTGGCGGTAACTGTTCTTAGCTCTGGCAGCCACTGTTCTTAACTGGAGCGGCCACTGATCTTATCTCTACCTGCTACTGTTCTTAACTCTGGCAGAAACTGTTCTTAACTCTGGCAGCCACTGTTCTTAACTCTGGCGGCAACTGTTCTGAACTCCGGCAGCCACTGTTCTTTCCTCAGGCGGCCACTGCTCCTAACTCTGGCAGCCACTGTTCTTAACTCTGGTGGCAACTGTTCTTAACTCTGGCAGCCACTGTTCTTAACTCTGGCGGCAACTGTTCTTAACTCTGGCAGCAACTGTTCTTAACTCTGGCAGCCACTGTTCTTAACTCTGGCGGCCACTGTTCTTAACTCTGGCAGCCACTGTTCTTAACTCTGGCGGCCACTGTTCTTAACTCTGGCGGCCACTGTTCTTAACTCTGGTGGCCACTGTTCTTAACTCTGGCGGCCACTGTTCTTAACTCTGGCGGCAACTGTTCTTAACTCTGGCGGCCACTGTTCTTAACTCTGGCGGCCACTGTTCTTAACTCTGGCGGCCACTGTTCTTAACTCTGGCGGCAACTGTTCTTAACTCTGGCAGCCACTGTTCTTAACTCTGGCGGCCACTGTTCTTAACTCTGGCAGCCACTGTTCTTAACTCTGGCAGCCACTGTTCTTAACTCTGGCCGCCACTGTTCTTAACTCTTACGGTCACTGTTCTTAACTCTGGCGGCCACTGTTCTTAACTCTGGCAGCCACTGTTCTTAACTCTGGCGGCCACTGTTCTTAACTCTGGCAGCCACTGTTCTTAACTCTGGTGGCCACTGTTCTTAACTCTTACGGCCACTGTTCTTAACTCTGGTGGCCACTGTTCTTAACTCTGGTGGCCAATGTTCTTAACTCTGGTGGCCACTGTTCTTAACTCTTACGGCCACTGTTCTTAACTCTGGTGGCCACTGTTCTTAACTCTTACGGCCACTGTTCTTAACTCTGGTGGCCACTGTTCTTAACTCTGGCGGCCACTGTTCTTAACTCTGGCCGCCACTGTTCTTAACTCTGGCCACTGTTCTTAACTCTGGTGGCCACTGTTCTTAACTCTGGCGGCAACTGTTCTTAACTCTGGTGGCCACTGTTCTTAACTCTGGCGGCCACTGTTCTTAACTCTGGTGGCCACTGTTCTTAACTCTGGCGGCAACTGTTCTTAACTCTGGTGGCCACTGTTCTTAACTCTGGCCGCCACTGTTCTTAACTCTGGCCGCCACTGTTCTTAACTCTGGCGGCAACTGTTCTTAACTCTGGTGGCCACTGTTCTTAACTCTGGTGGCCACTGTTCTTAACTCTGGCCGCCACTGTTCTTAACTCTGGCGGCAACTGTTCTTAACTCTGGCGGCAACTGTTCTTAACTCTTGTGGCCACTGTTCTTAACTCTGGGCCACTGTTCTTAACTCTGGCCGCCACTGTTCTTAACTCTGGCGGCAACTGTTCTTAACTCTGGTGGCAACTGTTCTTAACTCTGGTGGCAACTGTTCTTAACTCTGGTGGCAACTGTTCTTAACTCTGGCAACCACTGTTCTTAACTCTGGCGGCAACTGTTCTTAACTCTGGCGGCAACTGTTCTTAACTCTGGCGGCAACTGTTCTTAACTCTGGTGGCAACTGTTCTTAACTCTGGCGGCAACTGTTCTTAACTCTGGTGGCAACTGTTCTTAACTCTGGCGGCAACTGTTCTTAACTCGGGTGGCAACTGTTCTTAACTCTGGTTGCAACTGTTCTTAACTCGTGGCGGCAACGTAGTTCTGGTGGACTCTGGTGGCAACTGTTCTTAACTCTGGCGGCAACTGTTCTTAATTCCCGCACAACTGTTCTTAAACAAATGGGCACTGTTCTTTAACTCGTAGGGGCCTCTGTTACCTAGCAGTAAATAGGTACCAGGACTGTTAGTCAGCTGGCACGGGTTCTTCCTGGGGCACGAGGCCTGGTCGACAACCGGGCAAAGTTTCTTTCACACTAAAAAGCCCCTGAACCTATCTCAAGATAGGTACCTTAAGTTAACTCTGGCAGCCAGTGTTCTTAACTCTGGCAGTCACTGTTCTTAACTCTGGCAGAAACTGGACCTAAATCTGGCGGCCACTGTTCTTAATTCTGGCGGCAACTGTTCTTAACTCCGGCAGCCACTGTTCTTAACTCTAGCGGCAACTGTTCTTAACTCTGGCAGCCACTGTTCTTAACTCTGGCGGCCACTGTTCTTAACTCTGGTGGCCACTGTTCTTAACTCTGGCGGCTACTGTTCTTAACTCTGGCGGCCACTGTTCTTAACTCTGGCAGTTACTGTTCTTAACTCTGGCGGCAACTGTTCTTAACTCTGGCGGTTCTGTTCTTAACTCTAGCGGCAACTGTTCTGAACTCCGGCAGCCACTGTTCTTAACTCTGGCGGCCACTGTTCTTAACTCTGGCAGCCACTGTTCTTAACTCTGGCGGCAACTGTTCTTAACTCTGGTGGCAACTGTTCTTAACTCTGGCGGTAACTGTTCTTAACTCTGGCAGCCACTGTTCTTAACTCTGGCGGCCACTGTTCTTAACTCTGGCAGCCACTGTTCTTAACTCTGGCGGCCACTGTTCTTAACTCTGGCGGCCACTGTTCTTAACTCTGGCAACTGTTCTTAACTCTGGCGGCCACTGTTCTTAACTCTGGCAGCCACTGTTCTTAACTCTGGCGGCCACTGTTCTTAACTCTGGCGGCCACTGTTCTTAACTCTGGTGGCCACTGTTCTTAACTCTGGCGGCCACTGTTCTTAACTCTGGTGGCCACTGTTCTTAACTCTGGCGGCCAATGTTCTTAACTCTGGTGGCCACTGTTCTTAACTCTTACGGCCACTGTTCTTAACTCTGGTGGCCACTGTTCTTAACTCTTACGGCCACTGTTCTTAACTCTGGTGGCCACTGTTCTTAACTCTTACGGCCACTGTTCTTAACTCTGGTGGCCACTGTTCTTAACTCTTACGGCCACTGTTCTTAACTCTGGTGGCCACTGTTCTTAACTCTGGTGGCCAATGTTCTTAACTCTGGTGGCCACTGTTCTTAACTCTTACGGCCACTGTTCTTAACTCTGGTGGCCACTGTTCTTAACTCTGGCGGCCACTGTTCTTAACTCTGGTGGCCACTGTTCTTAACTCTGGTGGCCACTGTTCTTAACTCTGGCGGCGCCACTGTTCTTAACTCTGGCGGCCACTGTTCTTAACTCTGGTGGCCACTGTTCTTAACTCTGGTGGCCACTGTTCTTAACTGTGGCAGACACTGTTCTTAACTCTGTTGGCCACTGTTCTTAACTCTGGCGGCCACTGTTCTTAACTCTGGCGGCAACTGTTCTTAACTCTGGCGGCCACTGTTCTTAACTCTGGTGGCCACTGTTCTTAACTCTGGTGGCCAATGTTCTTAACTCTGGTGGCCACTGTTCTTAACTATGGCGGCCACTGTTCTTAACTATGGCGGCCAGTGTTCTTAACTCTGGTGGCCACTGTTCTTAACTCTGGCGGCCAACTGTTCTTAACTCTGGTGGCAACTGTTCTTAACTCTGGTGGCCACTGTTCTTAACTCTGGCGGCCACTGTTCTTAACTCTGGTGGCCACTGTTCTTAACTCTGGCGGCAACTGTTCTTAACTCTGGCGGCAACTGTTCTTAACTCTGGCGGCAACTGTTCTTAACTCTGGTGGCAACTGTTCTTAACTCTGGTGGCCACTGTTCTTAACTCTGGCAGCCACTGTTCTTAACTCTGGCGGCAACTGTTCTTAACTCTGGTGGCAACTGTTCTTAACTCTGGTGGCAACTGTTCTTAACTCTGGCGGCAACTGTTCTTAACTCTGGCGGCAACTGTTCTTAACTCTGGCGGCAACTGTTCTTAACTCTGGCGGCAACTGTTCTTAACTCTGGCAGCCACTGTTCTTAACTCTGGCGGCAACTGTTCTTAACTCTGGCGGCAACTGTTCTTAACTCTGGTGGCCACTGTTCTTAACTCTGGCGGCAACTGTTCTTAACTCTGGCGGCAACTGTTCTTAACTCTGGCGGCAACTGTTCTTAACTCTGGTGGCAACTGTTCTTAACTCTGGTGGCAACTGTTCTTAACTCTGGTGGCAACTGTTCTCTAACTCGTGGGGGCAACTGCCTGGTGGACTCGCTCAGGACTCGTATTCTGTAGCGCTGGTGATTCCCGCGCTCACTGTTCGTAATTCTTTCACGTTCTGAACTCTGGCAACCAAATGGGCTGTTCGATTTACCCTAGCCCCTGTTAGGTACCTAAATAGGTACCTGGGTGTTAGTCAGCTGTCACGGGCTGCTTCCTGGGGGTGAAGGCCTGTCGAGGACCGGGCCACAAGGACACTAAAAAGCCCCGAAATCATCTCAAGATAACCTTAAGTTAACTCTGGCAGCCAGTGTTCTTAACTTTACTGCTGGCAGTCACTGTTCTTAACTCTGGCAGAAACTGTTCCTAACTCTGGCGGCCACTGTTCTTAACTCTGGCGGCAACTGTTCTTAACTCTGGCAGCCACTGTTCTTAACTCTAGCGGCAACTGTTCTTAACTCTGGCAGCCACTGTTGTTAACTCTGGCGGCAAATGTTCTTCACTCTGGCGGCCACTGTTCTTCACTCTGGCGGCTGTTTCTTAACTATTCTTAACTCTGGCGGCCACTGTTCTTAACTCTGGCAGCCACTGTTCTTAACTCTTGAAGCAACTGTTCCTATCTCTGGCGGCAACTGTTCTTAACTCTGGCGGCAACTGTTCTTAACTCTGGCAGCCACTGTTCTTAACTCTGGCGGCCACTGTTCTTAACTCTGGCGGCAACTGTTCTTAACTCTGGCGGCAACTGTTCTTAACTCTGGTGGCCACTGTTCTTAACTCTGGCGGCCACTGTTCTTAACTCTGGCAGCCACTGTTCTTAACTCTGGCGGCCACTGTTCTTAACTCTGGCAGCCACTGTTCTTAACTCTGGCAGCAACTGTTCTTAACTCTGGCAGCCACTGTTCTTAACTCTGGCCGCCACTGTTCTTAACTCTGGCGGCCACTGTTCTTAACTCTGGTGGCCACTGTTCTTAACTCTGGTGGCCACTGTTCTTAACTCTTACGGCCACTGTTCTTAACTCTTACGGCCACTGTTCTTAACTCTGGTGGCCACTGTTCTTAACTCTGGTGGCCAATGTTCTTAACTCTGGTGGCCACTGTTCTTAACTCTGGCGGACACAGTTCTTAACTTTGGCGGCCACTGTTCTTTACTCTGGTGGCCACTGTTCTTTACTCTGGTGGCCACTGTTCTTAACTCTGGCGGACACTGTTCATAACTATTGCGGCCACTGTTCTTAACTCTGGCAACCACTGTTCTTAACTCTGGCGGCAACTGTTCTGAACTCTGGTGGCAACTGTTCTTAACTCTGGCAGCCACTGTTCTTAACTCTGGCGGTAACTGTTCTTAACTCTGGCAACCACTGTTCTTAACTCTGGCCGCCACTGTTCTTAACTCTGGCGGCAACTGTTCCTGACCCAAGTGGCCACTGTTCTTAACTCTGGCCGCCACTGTTCTTAACTCTGGCAACCACTGTTCTTAACTCTGGCCGTCACTGTTCTTAACTCTGGCGGCAACTGTTCTTAACTATGGTGGCCACTGATCTTAACTCTGGCCGCCACTGTTCTTAACTCTGGCGGCAACTGTTCTTAACTCTGGTGGCAACTGTTCTTAACTCTGGTGGCCACTGTTCTTAACTCTGGCAACCACTGTTCTTAACTCTGGCCGCCACTGTTCTTAACTCTGGCGGCAACTGTTCTTAACTCTGGTGGCAACTGTTCTTAACTCTGGCGGCAACTGTTCTTAACTCTGGTGGCAACTGTTGTTAACTCTGGCGGCAACTGTTCTTAACTCTGGCGGCAACTGTTCTTAACTCGGGTGGCAACTGTTCTTAACTCTGGTGGCAACTGTTTAACTCGTAGGGGCCTCGTACTCTGGCAGCGCGCAGGACTCGTAATTCTGTGGCGCTCGATTCCCGGAGGCAGAAACTGGGTTCTTTTATGCCCCTGTTACCTCAGTAAATAGGTACCTGGGTGTTAGGCTGTCACGGGCTGCTTCTGGGGGTAAGGCCTGGTCGAGGACCGGGCCACAAGGACACTAAAAAGCCCCGAAATCATCTCAAGATAACCTTAAGTTAACTCTGGCAGCCAGTGTTCTTAACTCTAGCAGTCACTGTTCTTAACTCTGGCGGAAACTAAATCTGGCGGCCACTGTTCTTCTCTGGCGGCAACTGTTCTTAACTCCGGCAGCCACTGTTCCTAACTCTAGCGGCAACTGTTCTTAACTCTGGCAGCCACTGTTCTGTTAACTCTCTGGCGGCAACTGTTCTTAACTCTGGCGGCCACTGTTCTTAACTCTGGCGGCCACTGTTCTTAACTCTGGCGGCCACTGTTCTTTACTCTTAGGCAACTGTTCTTAACTTGGCAGGTTCTGTTCTTAACTCTAGCGGCAACTGACACTAACTCCAGCGGTCACTGTTTTTCCTCTGGATAACTGTTCTTAACTCTGGCAGCCACTGTTCTTAACTCTGGCAGCCACTGTTCTTAACTCTGGCGGCAACTGTTCTTAACTCTGGCGGCCACTGTTCTTAACTCTGGCGGCAACTGTTCTTAACTCTGGCGGCCACTGTTCTTAACTCTGGCTGCTACTGTTCTTAACTCTGGCAGCCACTGTTCTTAACTCTGGCAGCCACTGTTCTTAACTCTGGCGGCCACTGTTCTTAACTCTGGCGGCCACTGTTCTTAACTCTGGCGGCCACTGTTCTTAACTCTGGCAGCCACTGTTCTTAACTCTGGCGGCAACTGTTCTTAACTCTGGCGGCAACTGTTCTTAACTCTGGCAGCAACTGTTCTTAACTCTGGCAGCCACTGTTCTTAACTCTGGCGGTAACTGTTCTTAGCTCTGGCAGCCACTGTTCTTAACTGGGGCGGCCACTGATCTTAACTCTGGCTGCTACTGTTCTTAACTCTGGCGGTAACTGTTCTTAGCTCTGGCAGCCACTGAACTTAACCCTGGCGGCCACTGTTCTTAACTCTTGCGGACACTGTTCTTAAATCTGGCGGCTACTGTTCTTAAATCTGGCGGCCACTGTTTTAACTCTGGCGGCAACTGTTCTTAACTCTGGCCGCCACTGTTCTTAACTCTGGCGGTAACTGTTCTTAACTCTGGCAGCCACTGTTCTTAACTCTGGCGGCCACTGTTCTTTGCTCTTTCGGCAACTGTTCTTAACTCTGGCAGCCACTGTTCTTAACTCTGGCCGCCACTGTTCTTAACTCTGGCGGCCACTGTTTTTAACTCTGGCGGCCACTGTTCTTAACTCTGGCGGCTACTGTTCTTAACTCTGGCAGCCACTGTTCTTAACTCTGGTGGCCACTGTTCTTAACTCTTACGGCCACTGTTCTTAACTCTGGTGGCCACTGTTCTTAACTCTTTCGGCCACCGTTCTTAACTCTGGTGGCCAATGTTCTTAACTCTGGTGGCCAATGTTCTTAACTCTGGTTCCCACTGTTCTTAACTCTTACGGCCACTGTTCTTAACTCTGGTGGCCACTGTTCTTAACTCTGGTGGCCAATGTTCTTAACTCTGGTAGCCACAGTTCTTAACTCTGGCGGCCACTGTTCTTAACTCTGGCCGCCACTGTTCTTAACTCTGGCGGCAACTGTTCCTGACCCTAGTGGCCCCTGTTCTTAACTCTGGCGGCAACTGTTCTTAACTCTGGTGGCCACTGTTCTTAACTCTGGCAACCACTGTTCTTAACTCTGGCCGCCACTGTTCTTAACTCTGGCGGCAAAGGTTCCTGACCCAAGTGGCCACTGTTCTTAACTCTGGCCGCCACTGTTCTTAACTCTGGCAACCACTGTTCTTAACTCTGGCCGCCACTGTTCTTAACTCTGGCGGCAACTGTTCTTAAGTCTGGTGGCAACTGTTCTTAACGCTGGTGGCAACTGTTCTTAACTATGGTGGCCACTGTTCTTAACTCTGGCCGCCACTGTTCTTAACTTTGGCGGCAACTGTTCCTGACCCTAGTGGCAACTGTTCTTAACTCTGGTGGCCACTGTTCTTAACTCTGGCAACCACTGTTCTTAACTCTGGCCGCCACTGTTCTTAACTCTGGTGGCAACTGTTCTTAACTCTGGCAGCAACTGTTCTTAACTCTGGTGGCAACTGTTCTTAACTCTGGCGGCAACTGTTCATAACTCTGGTGGCAACTGTTCTTAACTCTGGCCGCCACTGTTCTTAACTCTGGCGGCAACTGTTCCTGACCCTAGTGGCCACTGTTCTTAACTCTGGCCGCCACTGTTCTTAACTCTGGCAACCACTGTTCTTAACTCTGGCCGCCACTGTTCTTAACTCTGGCGGCAACTGTTCTTAAGTCTGGTGGCAACTGTTCTTAACGCTAGTGGCAACTGTTCTTAACTATGGTGGCCACTGTTCTTAACTCTGGCCGCCACTGTTCTTAACTCTGGCGGCAACTGTTCCTGACCCTAGTGGCAACTGTTCTTAACTCTGGTGGCCACTGTTCTTAACTCTGGCAACCACTGTTCTTAACTCTGGCCGCCACTGTTCTTAACTCTGGCCGCCACTGTTCTTAACTCTGGTGGCAACTGTTCTTAACTCTGGCGGCAACTGTTCTTAACTCTGGTGGCAACTGTTCTTAACTCTGGCGGCAACTGTTCTTAACTCTGGTGGCAACTGTTCTTAACTCTGGTGGCAACTGTTCTTAACTCTGGCGGCAACTGTTCCTGACCCTGGTGGCCACTGTTCTTAACTCTGGCGGCAACTGTTCTTAACTCTGGTGGCCACTGTTCTTAACTCTGGCGGCCACTGTTCTTAACTCTGGCCGCCACTGTTCTTAACTCTGGCGGCAACTGTTCTTAACTCCAAGTGGCCACTGTTCTTAACTCTGGCCGCCACTGTTCTTAACTCTGGCGGCAACTGTTCTTAACTCTGGTGGCAACTGTTGTTAACTCTGGCGGCAACTGTTCTTAACTCTGGTGGCAACTGTTCTTAACTCTGGTGGCCACTGTTCTTAACTCTGGCAACCACTGTTCTTAACTCTGGCGGCCACTGTTCTTAACTCTGGTGGCCACTGTTCTTAACTCTGGTGGCCACTGTTCTTAACTCTGGTGGCCACTGTTCATAACTCTGGCGGCCATTGTTCTTAACTCTGGTGGCCACTGTTCTTAACTCTGGCGGCAACTGTTCTTAACTCTGGTGGCCACTGTTCTAAACTCTGGCGGCCACTGTTCTTAACTCTGGTAACCACTCTTCTTAACTCTGGCCGCCACTGTTCTTAACTCTGGCGGCAACTGTTCTTAACTCTGGTGGCAACTGTTCTTAACTCTGGCGGAAACTGTTCTTAACTCTGGTGGCCACTGTTCTTAACTCTGGCCGCCACTGTTCTTAACTCTGGCGGCCACTGTTCTTAACTCTGGCCGCCACTGTTCTTAACCTGGCGGCAAACTGTTCTTAACTCTGGTGGCCACTGTTCTTAACTCTGGTGGCCACTGTTCTTAACTCTGGTGGCCACTGTTCTTAACTCTGGCCGCCACTGTTCTTAACTCTGGCGGCAACTGTTCTTAACTCTGGCGGCAACTGTTCTTAACTCTGGTGGCCACTGTTCTTAACTCTGGCGGCCACTGTTCTTAACTCTGGCCGCCACTGTTCTTAACTCTGGCGGCAACTGTTCTTAACTCTCTGGCGGCAACTGTTCTTAACTCTGGTGGCAACTGTTCTTAACTCTGGCGGCAACTGTTCTTAACTCTGGTGGCAACTGTTCTTAACTCTGGCGGCAACTGTTCTTAACTCTGGCGGCAACTGTTCTTAACTCTGGCGGCAACTGTTCTTAACTCTGGTGGCAACTGTTCTTAACTCTGGCGGCAACTGTTCTTAACTCTGGTGGCAACTGTTCTTAACTCTGGCGGCAACTGTTCTTAACTCTGGCGGCAACTGTTCTTAACTCTGGCGGCAACTGTTCTTAACTCTGGTGGCAACTGTTCTTAACTCTGGCGGCAACTGTTCTTAACTCTGGCGGCAACTGTTCTTAACTCTGGCGGCAACTGTTCTTAACTCTGGTGGCAACTGTTCTTAACTCTGGCGGCAACTGTTCTTAACTCGGGCGGCAACTGTTCTTAACTTTGGTGGCAACTGTTCTTAACTCTGGCGGCAACTGTTCCTAACTCTGGCGGCAACTGTTCTTAACTCTGGTGGCAACTGTTCTTAACTCTGGCGGCAACTGTTCTTAAGTCTGGTGGCAACTGTTCTTAACTCTGGTGGCCACTGTTCTTAACTCTGGCGGCAACTGTTCTTAACTCTGGCGGCAACTGTTCTTAACTCTGGCGGCAACTGTTCTTAACTCTGGTGGCAACTGTTCTTAACTCTGGTGGCAACTGTTCCTAACTCTGGCGGCAACTGTACTTAACTCTGGTGGCAACTGTTCTTAACTCTGGCGGCAACTGTTCTTAACTCTGATGGCAACTGTTACTTAACTCTGGTACCTGGGTGTTCTTAACTCTGTCACGGCACTGTTCCTAACTCTGGCGGCAACTGTTCCTAACTCTACCGGGCCACGTAGGACCTTAAATGGACAGCGCGCAGGACTCTCAAGATAACGGGTTCGATTAACTCTGGCAGCCAGTGTTCTTAACTCTAGCAGCCACTGTTCTTAACTCTGGCGGTAACTGTTGTTAAATCTGGCGGCCACTGTTCTTAATTCTGGCGGCAACTGTTCGAACTCCGGCAGCCACTGTTCTTAACTCTAGCGGCCACTGTTCTTAACTCTGGCAGCCACTGTTCTTAACTCTGGCGGCACTGTTCTTAACTCTGGCGGTCACTGTTCTTAACTCTGGCGGCCACTGTTCTTAACTCTGGCGGCCACTGTTCTTAACTCTGGCGGCCACTGTTCTTAACTCTGGCAGCCACTGTTCTTAACTCTGGCGGCAACTGTTCTTAACTCTTGGCAACTGTTCTTAACTCTGGCAGCCACTGTTCTTAACTCTGGCAGCCACTGTTCTTAACTCTGGCGGCCACTGTTCTTAACTCTGGCAGCCACTGTTCTTAACTCTGGCGGACACTGTTCTTAACTCTGACAGCCACTGTTCTTAACTCTGGCGGCAACTGTTCTTAACTCTGGCGGCAACTGTTCTTAACTCTGGCGGCAACTGTTCTTAACTCTGGCAGCCACTGTTCTTAACTCTGGCGGCCACTGTTCTTAACTCTGGCAGCCACTGTTCTTAACTCTGGCGGCAACTGTTCTTAACTCTGGCGGCCACTGTTCTTAACTCTGGCGGCAACTGTTCTGAACTCAGGCAGCCACTGTTCTTAACTCTGGCGGCCACTGTTCTTAACTCTGGCAGCCACTGTTCTTAACTCTGGCGGCCACTGTTCTTAACTCTGGTGGCAACTGTTCTTAACTCTGGCAGCAACTGTTCTTATCTCTGGCAGCCACTGTTCTTAACTCTGGCGGTAACTGTTCTTAGCTCTGGCAGCCACTGTTCTTAACTGGGGCGGCCACTGATCTTAACTCTGGCTGCTACTGTTCTTAACTCTGGCGGTAATTGTTCTTAGCTCTGGCAGCCACTGAACTTAACCCTGGTGGCCACTGTTCTTAACTCTTGCGGACACTGTTCTTAAATCTGGCGGCCACTGTTCTTAACTCTGGCGGCCACTGTTTTAACTCTGGCAGCAACTGTTCTTAACTCCGGCAGCCACTATTCTTTGCTCTGGCGTCCACTGTTCCTAACTCTGGCAGCCACTGTTCTTAACTCTGGCAGCCACTGTTCTTTACTCTGGCGGCCACTGTTCTTAACTCTGGCAGCCACTGTTCTTAACTCTGGCCGCCACTGTTCTTAACTCTGGCGGCCACTGTTTTTAACTCTGGCGGCCACTGTTCTTAACTCTGGCGGCTACTGTTCTTAACTCTGGCAGCCACTGTTCTTAACTCTGGTGGCCACTGTTCTTAACTCTTACGGCCACTGTTCTTAACTCTGGTGGCAACTGTTCTTAACTCTGGCGGCCACCGTTCTTAACTCTGGTGGCCAATGTTCTTAACTCTGGTGGCCAATGTCCTTAACTCTAGTGGCCACTGTTCTTAACTCTGGTGGCCACTGTTCTTAACTCTGGTGGCCAATGTTCTTAACTCTGGTGGCCACTGTTCTTAACTCTTACGGCCACTGTTCTTAACTCTGGTGGCCACTGTTCTTAAGTCTGGTGGCCAATGTTCTTAACTCTTACGGCCACTGTTCTTAACTCTGGCGGCCACTGTTCTTAACTCTGGTGGCCAATGTTCTTAACTCTGGTGGCCAATGTTCTTCACTCTGGCGGCCACTGTTCTTAACTCTGGTGGCCAATGTTCTTAACTCTGGTGGCCAATGTTCTTCACTCTGGCGGCCACTGTTCATAACTCTGGTGGCCAATGTTCTTAACTCTGGTGGCCAATGTTCTTCACTCTGGCGGCCAATGTTCTTAACTCTGGCAGCCACTGTTCATAACTCTGGCGGCCACTGTTCTTAACTCTGGTGGCCAATGTTCTTAACTCTAGTGGCCAATGTTCTTCACTCTGGCGGCCACTGTTCTTAACTCTTTCGGCAACTATTCTTAACTCTGGCGGCCACTGTTCTTAATTCTGGCGGCCACTGTTCTTTACTCAGGCCACCACTTTTCTGAACTATGGTGGCCACTGCTCTTAACTCTGGCGGCCACTGATCTTAACTCTGGCGGCCACTGTTCTTAACTCTGGCGGCCACTGTTCTTAACTCTGGTGGCCACTGTTCTTAACTCTGGTGGCCACTGTTCTTAACTCTGGCGGCAACTGTTCTTAACTCTGGTGGCCACTGTTCTTAACTCTGGTGGCCACTGTTCTTAACTCTGGCTACCACTGTTCTTAACTCTGGCCGCCACTGTTCTTAACTCTGGCGGCAACTGTTCTTAACTCTAGTGGCAACTGTTCTTAACTCTGGCGGCCACTGTTCTTAACTCTGGTGGCAACTGTTCTTAACTCTGGCATCAACTGTACTTAACTCTGGCGGCAACTGTTCTTAACTCTGGCGGCAACTGTTCTTAACTCTGGCATCAACTGTTCTTAACTCTGGCAGCCACTGTTTTTAACTCTGGCGGTAATTGCTCTTATCGCTGGCGGCAACTGTTCTTAACTCCGGCAGCCACTGTTCTTTACTCTGGCGGCCACTGTTCTTAACTCTAGTAGCCACTGTTCTTAACTCTGGCATTCACTTTTCTTAAATCTGGCGCACTGTTCTTAACTCTGGTGGCCACTGTTCTTAACTCTGGCGGCAATTGTTCATAACTCTGGCGGCAACTGTTCTAAACTCTGGCGGCCACTGTTCTTAACTCTTGCAGCCACTGTTCTTTACTCGGGCGACTACTGTTCTTAACTCTGGCAGCCACTGTTCTTAACTCTGGCGGCCACTGTTCCTAACTCTGGCAGCCACTGTTCCTAAATCTGGCGGCCACTGTTCTTAACTCTGGCAGCCACTGTTCTTAACTCTGGCAGCCACTGTTTTTAATTCTGGCGGCCACTGTTCATACCTCTGGCAGCCACTGTTCTTAACTCTGGTGGCCACTGTTCTTAACTCTGGCAGCCACTGTTTTTAACTCTGGCAGCCACTCTTCTTAACTCTGGCGGCCACTGTTCCTAATTCTAGCGGCCACTGTTCTTAACTCTGGCAGCCACTGTTCTTAACTCTGGCGGCCACTGTTCTTAACTATGGCGGCCACTGTTCTTAACGCTGGCGGCCACTGTTCTTAACTTTGACGGCCACTGTTCTTAACTCTGGCGGCCACTGTTCTTAACTCTGGCAGTGAAAGTTTTTAATTCTGTTGGCCACTGTTCTTAACTCTGACGGCCACTGTTCTTAACTCTTTCGGCAACTATTCTTAACTCTGGCGGCCACTGTTCTTAATTCTGGCGGCCACTGTTCTTTACTCAGGCCACCACTTTTCTGAACTATGGTGGCCACTGTTCTTAACTCTGGCGGCCACTGATCTTAACTCTGGCGGCCACTGTTCTTAACTCTGGCGGCCACAGTTCTTAACTCTGGTGGCCACTGTTCTTAACTCTGGTGGCCACTGTTCATAACTCTGGCGGCAACTGTTCTTAACTCTGGTGGCCACTGTTCTTAACGCTGGCGGCCACTGTTCTTAACTCTGGCCGCCACTGTTCTTAACTCTGGCAACCACTGTTCTTAACTCTGGCCGCCTCTGTTCTTAACTCTGGCGGCAACTGTTCTTAAGTCTGGTGGCAACTGTTCTTAACGCTAGTGGCAACTGTTCTTAACTATGGTGGCCACTGTTCTTAACTCTGGCCGCCACTGTTCTTAACTCTGGCGGCAACTGTTCCTGACCCTAGTGGCAACTGTTCTTAACTCTGGTGGCCACTGTTCTTAACTCTGGCAACCACTGTTCTTAACTCTGGCCGCCACTGTTCTTAACTCTGGCCGCCACTGTTCTTAACTCTGGTGGCAACTGTTCTTAACTCTGGCGGCCACTGTTCTTAACTCTGGTGGCAACTGTTCTTAACTCTGGCGGCAACTGTTCTTAACTTTGGTGGCAACTCTTCTTAACTCTGGCCGCCACTGTTCTTAACTCTGGCGGCAACTGTTCCTGACCCTAGTGGCCACTGTTCTTAACTCTGGCGGAAACTGTTCTTAACTCTGGTGGCCACTGTTCTTAACTCTGGCAACCACTGTTCTTACCTCTGGCCGCCACTGTTCTTAACTCTGGCGGCAACTGTTCTTAAGTCTGGTGGCAACTGTTCTTAACGCTGGTGGCCACTGTTCTTAACTATGGTGGCCACTGTTCTTAACTCTGGCCGTCACTGTTCTTAACTCTGGCGGAAACTGTTCCTGACCCAAGTGGCCACTGTTCTTAACTCTGGCCGCCACTGTTCTTAACTCTGGCAACCACTGTTCTTAACTCTGGCCGCCACTGTTCTTAACTCTGGCGGCAACTGTTCTTAAGTCTGGTGGCAACTGTTCTTAACGCTGGTGGCCACTGTTCTTAACTATGGTGGCCACTGTTCTTAACTCTGGCCGTCACTGTTCTTAACTCTGGCGGCAACTGTTAACCTGACTGTTCTTAACTCTGGTGGCAACTGTTCTTAACTCTGGTGGCCACTGTTCTTAACTCTGGCAACCACTGTTCTTAACTCTGGCCGCCACTGTTCTTAATTCTGGCGGCAACTGTTCTTAACTCTGGCGGCAACTGTTCTTAACTCTGGCGGCAACTGTTCTTAACTCTGGTGGCAACTGCTCTTAACTCTGGCGGCAACTGTTCTTAACTCCTGTGGCAACTGTTCTTAACTCTGGCGGCAACTGTTCTTAACTCTGGTGGCAACTGTTCTTAACTCTGGCGGCAACTGTTCTTAACTCTGGTGGCAACTGTTCTTAACTCTGGCGGCAACTGTACTTAACTCTGGCGGCAACTGTTCTTAACTCTGGCGGCAACTGTTCTTAACTCTGGTGGCAACTGTTCTTAACTCTGGTGGCAACTGTTCTTAACTCTGGCGGCAACTGTACTTAACTCTGGTGGCCATTGTTCTTAACTCTGGCGGCAACTGTTCTTAACTCTGGCGGCAACTGTTCTTAACTCTGGCGGCAACTGTTCTTAACTCTAGTGGCAACTGTTCCTAACTCTGGTGGCAACTGTTCTTAACTCTGGCGGCAACTGTTCTTAACTCTGGAGGCAACTGTTCTTAACTCTGGCGGCAACTGTTCTTAACTCGGGTGGCAACTGTTCTTAACTCTGGTGGCAACTGTTCTTAACTCTGACGGCAACTGTTCCTAACTCTGGTGGCAACTGTTCTTAACTCTGGTGGCAACTGTTCCTAACTCGTAGGGGCCTCGTAGCCTGGTGGACAGCGTTCAGGACTCGTAATTCTGTGGCAACTGTTCGATTAACTCACGAGGCAGAAACAAATGGGCAAAGTTTCTTTCACCCTGAATGCCCCTGTTACCTAACAGTAAATAGGTACCTGGGTGTTAGTCAGCTGTCACGGGCTGCTTCCTGGGGGTGGAGGCCTGGTCGAGGACCGGGCCACAAGGACACTAAAAAGCCCCGAAATCATCTCAAGATAACCTTAAGTTAACTCTGGCAGCCAGTGTTCTTAACTCTAGCAGTCACTGTTCTTAACTCTGGCGGAAACTGTTCCTAAATCTAGCGGCCACTGTTCTTAATTCTGGCGGCAACTGTTCTTAACTCCGGCAGCCACTGTTCTTAACTCTAGCGGCAACTATTCTTAACTCTGGCAGCCACTGTTGTTAACTCTGGCGGCAAATGTTCTTCACTCTGGCGGCCACTGTTCTTCACTCTGGCAACTGTTCTTAACTACTGTTCTTAACTCTGGCGGCAACTGTTCTTAACTCCGGCAGACTGTTCACTCTACTGTTCTTAACTCTGGCAGCCACTGTTCTTAACTCTGGCGGCCACTGTTCTTAACTCTGGCAGCCACTGTTCTTAACTCTGGACTGTTCAGCAACTGTTCTTAACTCTGGCGGCACTGTTCTTAACTCTGGCAGCCACTGTTCTTAACTCTGGCGGCCACTGTTCTTAACTCTGGCAGCCACTGTTCTTAACTCTGGCGGCCACTGTTCTTAACTCTGGCAGCCACTGTTCTTAACTCTGGCGGCAACTGTTCTGAACTCTGGTGGCCACTGTTCTTAACTCTGGCGGCCACTGTTCTTAACTCTGGCAGCCACTGTTCTTAACTCTGGCGGCCACTGTTCTTAACTCTGGCAGCCACTGTTCTTAACTCTGGCAGCAACTGTTCTTAACTCTGGCAGCCACTGTTCTTAACTCTGGCGGCAACTGTTCTTAGCTCTGGCAGCCACTGTTCTTAACTGGGGCGGCCACTGTTCTTAACTCTGGCGGCCACTGTTCTTAACTCTGGCAGCCACTGTTCTTAACTCTGGCGGCCACTGTTCTTAACTCTGGCAGCAACTGTTCTTAACTCTGGCGGCCACTGTTCTTAACTCTGGCGGCAACTGTTCTTAACTCTGGCAGCCACTGTTCTTAACTCTGGTGGCCACTGTTCTTAACTCTGGCGGCCACTGTTCTTAACTCTGGCAGCCACTGTTCTTATCTCTGGCAGCCACTGTTCTTAACTCTGGCAGCCACTGTTCTTAACTCTGGCGGCCTGTTCTTAGCTCTGGCAGCCACTGTTCTTAACTCTGGCGGCCACTGTTCTTAACTCTGGCGGACACTGTTCTTAAATCTGGCGGCCACTGTTCTTAACTCAGGCAGCCACTGTTTTTAACTCTGGCAGCAACTGTTCTTAACTCTGGCGGCCACTGTTCCTAACTCTGGCGGCAACTGTTCTTAACTCTGGCGGCCACTGTTCTTAACTCTGGCGGCCACTGTTCTTAACTCTGGCGGCCACTGTTCTTAACTCTGGCAGCCACTGTTCTTAACTCTGGCGGCCACTGTTCTTAACTCTGGCGGCCACTGTTCTTAACTCTGGCGGCCACTGTTCTTAACTCTGGCAGCCACTGTTCTTAACTCTGGTGGCAACTGTTCTTAACTCTGGCGGCCACTGTTCTTAACTCTGGCGGCCACTGTTCTTAACTCTGGCGGCCACTGTTCTTAACTCTGGCGGCCACTGTTCTTAACTCTGGCGGCCACTGTTCTTAACTCTGGCGGCCACTGTTCTTAACTATGGCGGCCACTGTTCTTAACTCTGGCGGCCACTGTTCTTAACTCTGGCGGCCACTGTTCTTAACTCTGGCGGCCACTGTTCTTAACTCTGGCGGCCACTGTTCTTAACTCTGGCGGCCACTGTTCTTAACTCTGGCGGAAACTGTTCTTAACTCTGGCAGCCACTGTTCATAACTCTGGCGGCCACTGTTCTTAACTCTGGTGGCCACTGTTCCTAACTCTGGCAACCACTGTTCTTAACTCTGGTGGCCACTGTTCTTAACTCTGGCGGCCACTGTTCTTAACTCTGGTGGCCACTGTTCTTAACTCTGGTGGCCAATGTTCTTAACTCTGGTGGCCACTGTTCTTAACTCTGGTGGCCACTGTTCTTAACTCTGGCGGCAACTGTTCTTAACTCTGGTGGCAACTGTTCTTAACTCTGGCGGCCACTGTTCTTAACTCTGGCCGCCACTGTTCTTAACTCTGGCGGCCACTGTACTTAACTCTGGCCGCCACTGTTCTTAACTCTGGCGGCAACTGTTCTTAACTCTGGTGGCAACTGTTCTTAACTCTGGTGGCAACTGTTCTTAACTCTGGCGGCCACTGTTCTTAACTCTGGTGGCAACTGTTCTTAACTCTGGCCGCCACTGTTCTTAACTCTGGCGGCCACTGTTCTTAACTCTGGTGGCCACTGTTCTTAACTCTGGCGGCCACTGTTCTTAACTCTGGTGGCCACTGTTCTTAACTCTGGTGGCAACTGTTCTTAACTCTCTGGCGGCCACTGTTCTTAACTCTGGCGGCAACTGTTCTTAACTCTGGCGGCAACTGTTCTTAACTCTGGTGGCCACTGTTCTTAACTCTGGTGGCCACTGTTCTTAACTCTGGCGGCAACTGTTCTTAACTCTGGTGGCCACTGTTCTTAACTCTGGCGGCCACTGTTCTTAACTCTGGTGGCCACTGTTCTTAACTCTGGTGGCCAATGTTCTTAACTCTGGTGGCCAATGTTCTTCACTCTGGCGGCCACTGTTCTTAACTCTGGCGGCAACTGTTCTTAACTCTGGTGGCCACTGTTCTTAACTCTGGTGGCCACTGTTCTTAACTCTGGTGGCCACTGTTCTTAACTCTGGCGGCCACTGTTCTTAACTCTGGCGGCCACTGTTCTTAACTCTGGCCGCCACTGTTCTTAACTCTGGCGGCCACTGTTCTTAACTCTGGTGGCCACTGTTCTTAACTCTGGCGGCCACTGTTCTTAACTCTGGCGGCAACTGTTCTTAACTCTGGTGGCCACTGTTCTTAACTCTGGCGGCAACTGTTCTTAACTCTGGTGGCAACTGTTCTTAACTCTGGCGGCAACTGTTCTTAACTCTGGTGGCAACTGTTCTTAACTCTGGCGGCAACTGTTCTTAACTCTGGTGGCAACTGTTCTTAACTCTGGCGGCAACTGTTCTTAACTCTGGCGGCAACTGTTCTTAACTCTGGCGGCAACTGTTCTTAACTCTGGCGGCAACTGTTCTTAACTCTGGCGGCAACTGTTCTTAACTCTGGCGGCAACTGTTCTTAACTCTGGTGGCAACTGTTCTTAACTCTGGTGGCAACTGTTCTTAACTCTGGCGGCAACTGTACTTAACTCTGGCGGCCATTGTTCTTAACTCTGGCGGCAACTGTTCTTAACTCTGGCGGCAACTGTTCTTAACTCTGGCGGCAACTGTTCTTAACTCTGGTGGCAACTGTTCTTAACTCTGGTGGCAACTGTTCTTAACTCTGGCGGCAACTGTTCTTAACTCTGGCGGCAACTGTTCTTAACTCTGGCGGCAACTGTTCTTAACTCTGGTGGCAACTGTTCTTAACTCTGGTGGCAACTGTTCTTAACTCTGGCGGCAACTGTTCTTAACTCTGGTGGCAACTGTTCTTAACTCTGGTGGCAACTGTTCCTAACTCGTAGGGGCCTCGTAGCCTGGTGGACAGCGCGCAGGACTCGTAATTCTGTGGCGCGGGTTCGATTCCCTCACGAGGCAGAAACAAATGGGCAAAGTTTCTTTCACCCTGAATGCCCCTGTTACCTAGCAGTAAATAGGTACCTGGGTGTTAGTCAGCTGTCACGGGCTGCTTCCTGGGGGTGGAGGCCTGGTCGAGGACCGGGCCACAAGGACACTAAAAAGCCCCGAAATCATCTCAAGATAACCTTAAGTTAACTCTGGCAGCCAGTGTTCTTAACTCTAGCAGTCACTGTTCTTAACTCTGGCGGAAACTGTTCCTAAATCTAGCGGCCACTGTTCTTAATTCTGGCGGCAACTGTTGTTAACTCCGGCAGCCACTGTTCTTAACTCTAGCGGCAACTGTTCTTAACTCTGGCAGCCACTGTTGTTAACTCTGGCGGCAAATGTTCTTCACTCTGGCGGCCACTGTTCTTCACTCTGGCGTCTACTATTCTTAACTCTGGCGGCCACTTTTCTTAACTCTGACAGTTACTGTTCTTTACTCTGGAGGCAACTGTTCTTAACCTTGGCGGTTCTGTTCTTAACTCGAGCAGCAACTGTTCTGAACTCCGGCAGCAACTGTTCTTTCCTCTGGCGGCCACTGTTCTTAACTCTGGCAGCCACTGTTCTTTCCTCTGGCGGCCACTGTTCTTAACTCTGTCAGCCACTGTTCTTAACTCTGGCGGCAACTGTTCTGAACTCTGGTGGCAACTGTTCTTAACTCTGGCGGTAACTGTTCTTAGCTCTGGCAGCCACTGTTCTTAACTGGGGCGGCCACTGATCTTATCTCTGGCTGCTACTGTTCTTAACTCTGGCAGCAACTGTTCTTAACTCTGGCGGCCACTGTTCTTAACTCTGGCGGCAACTGTTCTGAACTCCGGCAGCCACTGTTCTTTCCTCAGGCGGCCACTGCTCTTAACTCTGGCAGCCACTGTTCTTAACTCTGGCGGCAACTGTTCTTAACTCTGGTGGCAACTGTTCTTAACTCTGGCAGCAACTGTTCTTATCTCTGGCAGCCACTGTTCTTAACTCTGGCGGTAACTGTTCTTAGCTCTGGCAGCCACTGTTCTTAACTGGGGCGGCCACTGATCTTAACTCTGGCTGCTACTGTTCTTAACTCTGGCGGTAATTGTTCTTAGCTCTGGCAGCCACTGAACTTAACCCTGGTGGCCACTGTTCTTAACTTTTGCGGACACTGTTCTTAAATCTGGCGGCCACTGTTCTTAACTCTGGCGGCCACTGTTTTAACTCTGGCAGCAACTGTTCTTAACTCTGGCCGCCACTGTTCTTAACTCTGGCGGCAACTGGTCTTTACTCTGGCAGCCACTGTTCTTAACTCCGGCAGCCACTATTCTTTGCTCTGGCGTCCACTGTTCCTAACTCTGGCAGCCACTGTTCTTAACTCTGGCCGCCACTGTTCTTAACTCTGGCGGCCACTGTTCTTAATTCTGGCGGCCACTGTTCTTTACTCAGGCCACCACTTTTCTGAACTATGGTGGCCACTGTTCTTAACTCTGGCGGCCACTGATCTTAACTCTGGCGGCCACTGTTCTTAACTCTGGCGGCCACTGTTCTTAACTCTGGTTGCCACTGTTCTTAACTCTGGTGGCCACTGTTCTTAACTCTGGCGGCAACTGTTCTTAACTCTGGTGGCCACTGTTCTTAACGCTGGCGGCCACTGTTCTTAACTTTGACGGCCACTGTTCCTAACTCTAGCGGCCACTGTTCTTAACTCTGGCAGTGAAAGTTTTTAATTCTGTTGGCCACTGTTCTTAACTCTGACGGCCACTGTTCTTAACTCTTTCGGCAACTATTTTTAACTCTGGCGGCCACTGTTCTTAATTCTGGCGGCCACTGTTCTTTACTCAGGCCACCACTTTTCTGAACTATTGTGGCCACTGTTCTTAACTCTGGCGGCCACTGATCTTAACTCTGGCGGCCACTGTTCTTAACTCTGGCGGCCACTGTTCTTAACTCTGGTGGCCACTGTTCTTAACTCTGGTGGCCACTGTTCTTAACTCTGGCGGCAACTGTTCTTAACTCTGGTGGCCACTGTTCTTAACTCTGGTAGCCACTGTTCTTAACTCTGGCAACCACTGTTCTTAACTCTGGCCGCCACTGTTCTTAACTCTGGCGGCAAACTGTACTTAACTCTGGCGGCAACTGTTCTTTACTCTGGCAGCCACTGTTCTTAACTCCGGCAGCCACTATTCTTTGCTCTGGCGTCCACTGTTCCTAACTCTGGCAGCCACTGTTCTTAACTCTGGCCGCCACTGTTCTTAACTCTGGCGGCCACTGTTTTTAACTCTGGCGGCCACTGTTCTTAACTCTGGCGGCTACTGTTCTTAACTCTGGTGGCCACTGTTCTTAACTCTTACGGCCACTGTTCTTAACTCTGGTGGCCACTGTTCTTAACTCTGGCGGCCACCGTTCTTAACTCTGGTGGCCAATGTTCTTAACTCTGGTGGCCAATGTTCTTAACTCTGGTGGCCACTGTTCTTAACTCTGGTGGCCACTGTTCTTAACTCTGGTGGCCAATGTTCTTAACTCTGGTGCCACTGTTCTTAACTCTTACGGCCACTGTTCTTAACTCTGGTGGCCACTGTTCTTAACTCTGGTGGCCAATGTTCTTAACTCTTACGGCCACTGTTCTTAACTCTGGCGGCCACTGTTCTTAACTCTGGTGGCCAATGTTCTTAACTCTGGTGGCCACTGTTCTTAACTCTTACGGCCACTGTTCTTAACTCTGGTGGCCACTGTTCTTAACTCTGGTGGCCAATGTTCTTAACTCTTACGGCCACTGTTCTTAACTCTGGCGGCCACTGTTCTTAACTCTGGTGGCAACTGTTCTTAACTCTGGCGGCAACTGTTCTTAACTCTGGTGGCAACTGTTCTTAACTCTGGCATCAACTGTACTTAACTCTG
The DNA here is from genome assembly GCF_020424385.1 of Procambarus clarkii. Taxonomy (NCBI): domain Eukaryota; kingdom Metazoa; phylum Arthropoda; class Malacostraca; order Decapoda; family Cambaridae; genus Procambarus; species Procambarus clarkii. The sequence goes on from NW_025569208.1 coordinate 54,734, forward strand.
GCGGCAACTGTTCTTAACTCTGGCGGCAACTGTTCTTAACTCTGGCATCAACTGTTCTTAACTCTGGCAGCCACTGTTTTTAACTCTAGCGGTAACTGCTCTTATCGCTGGCGGCAACTGTTCTTAACTCCGGCAGCCACTGTTCTTTACTCTGGCGGCCACTGTTCTTAACTCTAGTAGCCACTGTTCTTAACTCTGGCATTCACTTTTCTTAAATCTGGCGCACTGTTCTTAACTCTGGTGGCCACTGTTCTTAACTCTGGTGGCCACTGTTCTTAACTCTGGTAGCCACTGTTCTTAACTCTGGCAACCACTGTTCTTAACTCTGGCCGCCACTGTTCTTAACTCTGGCGGCAAACTGTACTTAACTCTGGCGGCAACTGTTCTTTACTCTGGCAGCCACTGTTCTTAACTCCGGCAGCCACTATTCTTTGCTCTGGCGTCCACTGTTCCTAACTCTGGCAGCCACTGTTCTTAACTCTGGCCGCCACAGTTCTTAACTCTGGCGTCCACTGTTTTTAACTCTGGCGGCCACTGTTCTTAACTCTGGCGGCTACTGTTCTTAAGTCTGGCAGCCACTGTTCTTAACTCTGGTGGCCACTGTTCTTAACTCTTACGGCCACTGTTCTTAACTCTGGTGGCCACTGTTCTTAACTCTGGCGGCCACCGTTCTTAACTCTGGTGGCCACTGTTCTTAACTCTGGTGGCCAATGTTCTTAACTCTGGTGGCCACTGTTCTTAACTCTTACGGCCACTGTTCTTAACTCTGGTGGCCACTGTTCTTAACTCTGGTGGCCAATGTTCTTAACTCTTACGGCAACTGTTCTTAACTCTGGCGGCCACTGTTCTTAACTCTGGTGGCCAATGTTCTTAACTCTGGTGGCCAATGTTCTTCACTCTGGCGGCCACTGTTCTTAACTCTGGTGGCCAATGTTCTTAACTCTGGTGGCCAATGTTCTTCACTCAGGCGGCCACTGTTCATAACTCTGGTGGCCAATGTTCTTAACTCTGGTGGCCAATGTTCTTCACTCTGGCGGCCAATGTTCTTAACTCTGGCAGCCACTGTTCATAACTCTGGCGGCCACTGTTCTTAACTCTGGTGGCCAATGTTCTTAACTCTAGTGGCCAATGTTCTTCACTCTGGCGGCCACTGTTCTTAACTCTTTCGGCAACTATTCTTAACTCTGGCCGCCACTGTTCTTAATTCTGGCGGCCACTGTTCTTTACTCAGGCCACCACTTTTCTGAACTATGGTGGCCAATGTTCTTAACTCTGGTGGCCACTGTTCTTAACTCTGGCGGCCACCGTTCTTAACTCTGGTGGCCAATGTTCTTAACTCTGGTGGCCAATGTTCTTAACTCTGGTGGCCACTGTTCTTAACTCTGGTGGCCACTGTTCTTAACTCTGGTGGCCAATGTTCTTAACTCTGGTGGCCACTGTTCTTAACTCTTACGGCCACTGTTCTTAACTCTGGTGGCCACTGTTCTTAACTCTGGTGGCCAATGTTCTTAACTCTTACGGCCACTGTTCTTAACTATGGCGGCCACTGTTCTTAACTCTGGTGGCCAATGTTCTTAACTCTGGTGGCCAATGTTCTTCACTCTGGCGGCCACTGTTCTTAACTCTGGTGGCCAATGTTCTTAACTCTGGTGGCCAATGTTCTTCACTCAGGCGGCCACTGTTCATAACTCTGGTGGCCAATGTTCTTAACTCTGGTGGCCAATGTTCTTCACTCTGGCGGCCAATGTTCTTAACTCTGGCAGCCACTGTTCATAACTCTGGCGGCCACTGTTCTTAACTCTGGTGGCCAATGTTCTTAACTCTAGTGGCCAATGTTCTTCACTCTGGCGGCCACTGTTCTTAACTCTTTCGGCAACTATTCTTAACTCTGGCGGCCACTGTTCTTAATTCTGGCGGCCACTGTTCTTTACTCAGGCCACCACTTTTCTGAACTATGGTGGCCACTGTTCTTAACTCTGGCGGCCACTGATCTTAACTCTGGCGGCCACTGTTCTTAACTCTGGCGGCAACTGTTCTTAACTCTGGTGGCCACTGTTCTTAACTCTGGTGGCCACTGTTCTTAACTCTGGCAACCACTGTTCTTAACTCTGGCCGCCACTGTTCTTAACTCTGGCGGCAACTGTTCTTAACTCTGGTGGCAACTGTTCTTAACTCTGGCGGCAACTGTTCTTAACTCTGGTGGCAACTGTTCTTAACTCTGGCATCAACTGTACTTAACTCTGGCGGCAACTGTTCTTAACTCTGGCGGCAACTGTTCTTAACTCTGGCATCAACTGTTCTTAACTCTGGCAGCCACTGTTTTTAACTCTGGCGGTAACTGCTCTTATCGCTGGCGGCAACTGTTCTTAACTCCGGCAGCCACTGTTCTTTACTCTGGCGGCCACTGTTCTTAACTCTAGTAGCCACTGTTCTTAACTCTGGCATTCACTTTTCTTAAATCTGGCGCACTGTTCTTAACTCTGGTGGCCACTGTTCTTAACTCTGGCGGCAACTGTTCATAACTCTGGTGGCAACTGTTCTAAACTCTGGCGGCCACTGTTCTTAACTCCGGCAGCCACTGTTCTTTACTCGGGCGACTACTGTTCTTAACTCTGGCAGCCACTGTTCTTAACTCTGGCGGCCACTGTTCCTAACTCTGGCAGCCACTGTTCCTAAATCTGGCGGCCACTGTTCTTAACTCTGGCAGCCACTGTTCTTAACTCTGGCAGCCACTGTTTTTAATTCTGGCGGCCACTGTTCATACCTCTGGCAGCCACTGTTCTTAACTCTGGTGGCCACTGTTCTTAACTCTGGCAGCCACTGTTTTTAACTGTGGCAGCCACTCTTCTTAACTCTGGCGGCCTGTTACGAACCCGGATCCAGCGTCCGAGTCTGGAGCAGTGACAATCACGCCATCTGTGGGTCAGCTCCCGAAACCCCCGCCAAACGGACGACGACACCTGGTGAGGACAGCGTGTACTGGCCTCGAGGACCAGTTTCCAGTCTGGTTCCGCGCTCAACACCGCCGCTCCTGACCTCTGGTGAAGTGGTGCTCCGACGACAGCGCCATCTATGGGCTGGATACGTCAGGTGTTTGTGCCCGAGCCCGTAAGTGTGGTGTATTAGTGTCCCGGTTATTGATGACGTGTCTGCTTACAGAGCCGACCTGGGACCACTGTGTTGAAGGTTGAGTCAGTCTACCCGAGGCAGCCAGTCTCCATACTGTGAAGTTTGCTGTAGCTGTTGTGACGTCGTCCCCCCGGAAGAACACTGTGGTGTGTTAGCCTGCCAGTGGAGTGGCAGTGAAAGGATTTACCCGGGACCGACTGTTGGAGACGATCATCCACTGGGGTATTGAGGACAGGAGGGTGATTTGTGATATCACACGAGACTCCTGTCTAGGGCGTACCCCTTATATCGTTCGTGGAGTGGCCGTACCAGCCATGGTGGCTCAGTACCTGCCAGCAGACCAGCTGGACGTGTGGTTGACAGCCTCCACGACGGTGCCCCCAGTGGACCTGTGTTTTGGCTGACTTGTGGCCAGGGTAGGCTCGGCATTCTCAGAGGACACGTCTTGAGGCCACGAAGAAAGCACCGCGGACTCAGCACCTAGCTTCTTGATCAAGAGTCTTCAGCAGAAGACTAGATTGTGCATGATCCCCTTGTAAAGTGTTAATACCCCTCCCCATTGTGTACTCTTTTATTCTATATATTTAATCGGTGATGGTGAACATTATAATATTAAGTTCTTAACTTTCTTTCCCTACTCCCTTTTAAGTTACTTGCGTCACGGATCTCATCCCTTGATAGCCACTACTGGCTTGGGAACGGATACATATATCTTCCTCTATCAACATCAGAGTGAGAACCCCGTTGCGTCCCGAGAGGGCCGTAACACGGCCACTGTTCCTAATTCTAGCGGCCACTGTTCTTAACTCTGGCAGCCACTGTTCTTAACTCTGGCGGCCACTGTTCTTAACTATGGCGGCCACTGTTCTTAACGCTGGCGGCCACTGTTCTTAACTTTGACGGCCACTGTTCTTAACTCTGGCAGTGAAAGTTTTTAATTCTGTTGGCCACTATTCTTAACTCTGGCGGCCACTGTTCTTAATTCTGGCGGCCACTGTTCTTTACTCAGGCCACCACTTTTCTAAACTATGGCGGCCACTGTTCTTAACTCTGGCGGCCACTGATCTTAACTCTGGCGGCCACTGTTCTTAAGTCTGGCGGCCACTGTTCTTAACTCTGGTGGCCACTGTTCTTAACTCTGGTGGCCACTGTTCTTAACTCTGGCGGCAACTGTTCTTAACTCTGGTGGCCACTGTTCTTAACTCTGGCAGCCACTGTTTTTAATTCTGGCGGCCACTGTTCATACCTCTGGCAGCCACTGTTCTTAACTCAGGTGGACACTGTTCTTAACTCTGGCAGCCACTGTTTTTAACTCTGGCAGCCACTCTTCTTAACTCTGGCGGCCACTGTTCCTAATTCTAGCGGCCACTGTTCTTAACTCTGGCAGCCACTGTTCTTAACTCTGGCGGCCACTGTTCTTAACTATGGCGGCCACTGTTCTTAACGCTGGCGGCCACTGTTCTTAACTTTGACGGCCACTGTTCTTAACTCTGGCAGTGAAAGTTTTTAATTCTGTTGGCCACTGTTCTTAACTCTTTCGGCAACTATTCTTAACTCTGGCGGCCACTGTTCTTAATTCTGGCGGCCACTGTTCTTTACTCAGGCCACCACTTTTCTGAACTATGATGGCCACTGTTCTTAACTCTGGCGGCCACTGATCTTAACTCTGGCGGCCACTGATCTTAACTCTGGCGGCCACTGTTCTTAACTCTGGCGGCCACTGTTCTTAACTCTGGTGGCCACTGTTCTTAACTCTGGTGGCCACTGTTCTTATCTCTGGCCGCCACTGTTCTTAACTCTGGCGGCAAACTGTACTTAACTCTGGCCGCCACTGTTCTTAACTCTGGCGGCCACTGTTCTTTACTCTGGTGGCCACTGTTCTTAACTCTGGTGGCAACTGTTCTTAACTCTGGCGGCAACTGTTCTTAACTCTGGTGGCAACTGTTCTTAACTCTGGCCGCCACTGTTCTTAACTCTGGCAACCACTGTTCTTACCTCTGGCCGCCACTGTTCTTAACTCTGGCGGCAACTGTTCTTAACTCTGGCGGCAACTGTTCCTGACCCTAGTGGCAACTGTTCTTAACTCTGGTGGCCACTGTTCTTAACTCTGGCAACCACTGTTCTTAACTCTGGCCGCCACTGTTCTTAACTCTGGCCGCCACTGTTCTTAACTCTGGTGGCAACTGTTCTTAACTCCGGCGGCAACTGTTCTTAACTCTGGTGGCAACTGTTCTTAACTCTGGCGGCAACTGTTCTTAACTCTGGTGGCAACTGTTCTTAACTCTGGCCGCCACTGTTCTTAACTCTGGCGGCAACTGTTCCTGACCCTAGTGGCCACTGTTCTTAACTCTGGCGGCCACTGATCTTAACTCTGGCGGCCACTGTTCTTAACTCTGGCGGCCACTGTTCTTAACTCTGGTGGCCACTGTTCTTAACTCTGGTGGCCACTGTTCTTATCTCTGGCCGCCACTGTTCTTAACTCTGGCGGCAAACTGTACTTAACTCTGGGCGCCACTGTTCTTAACTCTGGCGGCCACTGTTCTTAACTCTGGTGGCCACTGTTCTTAACTCTGGTGGCAACTGTTCTTAACTCTGGCGGCAACTGTTCTTAACTCTGGTGGCAACTGTTCTTAACTCTGGCCGCCACTGTTCTTAACTCTGGCAACCACTGTTCTTACCTCTGGCCGCCACTGTTCTTAACTCTGGCGGCAACTGTTCTTAAGTCTGGTGGCAACTGTTCTTAACGCTGGTGGCAACTGTTCTTAACTATGGTGGCCACTGTTCTTAACTCTGGCCGCCACTGTTCTTAACTCTGGCGGCAACTGTTCCTGACCCTAGTGGCAACTGTTCTTAACTCTGGTGGCCACTGTTCTTAACTCTGGCAACCACTGTTCTTAACTCTGGCCGCCACTGTTCTTAACTCTGGCCGCCACTGTTCTTAACTCTGGTGGCAACTGTTCTTAACTCTGGCGGCAACTGTTCTTAACTCTGGTGGCAACTGTTCTTAACTCTGGCGGCAACTGTTCTTAACTCTGGTGGCAACTGTTCTTAACTCTGGCCGCCACTGTTCTTAACTCTGGCGGCAACTGTTCCTGACCCTAGTGGCCACTGTTCTTAACTCTGGCGGCAACTGTTCTTAACTCTGGTGGCCACTGTTCTTAACTCTGGCAACCACTGTTCTTTCCTCTGGCCGCCACTGTTCTTAACTCTGGCGGCAACTGTTCCTGACCCAAGTGGCCACTGTTCTTAACTCTGGCCGCCACTGTTCTTAACTCTGGCAACCACTGTTCTTAACTCTGGCCGCCACTGTTCTTAACTCTGGCGGCAACTGTTCTTAAGTCTGGTGGCAACTGTTCTTAACGCTGGTGGCAACTGTTCTTAACTATGGTGGCCACTGTTCTTAACTCTGGCCGCCACTGTTCTTAACTCTGGCGGCAACTGTTCCTGACCCTAGTGGCAACTGTTCTTAACTCTGGTGGCCACTGTTCTTAACTCTGGCAACCACTGTTCTTAACTCTGGCCGCCACTGTTCTTAACTCTGGCGGCAACTGTTCTTAACTCTGGCGGCAACTGTTCTTAACTCTGGTGGCAACTGTTCTTAACTCTGGTGGCAACTGTTCTTAACTCTGGCGGCAACTGTTCTTAACTCTGGTGGCAACTGTTCTTTACTCTGGAGGCAACTGTTCTTAACCTTGGCGGTTCTGTTCTTAACTAGAGCAGCAACTGTTCTGAACTCCGGCAGCCACTGTTCTTTCCTCTGGTGGCCAATGTTCTTAACTCTGGTGGCCACTGTTCTTAACTCTTACGGCCACTGTTCTTAACTCTGGTGGCCACTGTTCTTAACTCTGGTGGCCAATGTTCTTAACTCTTACGGCCACTGTTCTTAACTCTGGCGGCCACTGTTCTTAACTCTGGTGGCCAATGTTCTTAACTCTGGTGGCCAATGTTCTTCACTCTGGCGGCCACTGTTCTTAACTCTGGTGGCCAATGTTCTTAACTCTGGTGGCCAATGTTCTTCACTCAGGCGGCCACTGATCATAACTCTGGTGGCCAATGTTCTTAACTCTGGTGGCCAATGTTCTTCACTCTGGCGGCCAATGTTCTTAACTCTGGCAGCCACTGTTCATAACTCTGGCGGCCACTGTTCTTAACTCTGGTGGCCAATGTTCTTAACTCTAGTGGCCAATGTTCTTCACTCTGGCGGCCACTGTTCTTAACTCTTTCGGCAACTATTCTTAACTCTGGCGGCCACTGTTCTTAATTCTGGCGGCCACTGTTCTTTACTCAGGCCACCACTTTTCTGAACTATGGTGGCCACTGTTCTTAACTCTGGCGGCCACTGTTCTTAACTCTGGCGGCAACTGTTCTTAACTCTGGCGGCAACTGTTCTTATCTCTGGTGGCCACTGTTCTTAACTCTGGTGGCCACTGTTCTTAACTCTGGCAACCACTGTTCTTAACTCTGGCCGCCACTGTTCTTAACTCTGGCGGCAACTGTTCTTAACTCTGGTGGCAACTGTTCTTAACTCTGGCGGCAACTGTTCTTAACTCTGGTGGCAACTGTTCTTAACTCTGGCATCAACTGTACTTAACTCTGGCGGCAACTGTTCTTAACTCTGGCGGCAACTGTTCTTAACTCTGGCATCAACTGTTCTTAACTCTGGCAGCCACTGTTTTTAACTCTGGCGGTAACTGCTCTTATCGCTGGCGGCAACTGTTCTTAACTCCGGCAGCCACTGTTCTTTACTCTGGCGGCCACTGTTCTTAACTCTAGTAGCCACTGTTCTTAACTCTGGCATTCACTTTTCTTAAATCTGGCGCACTGTTCTTAACTCTGGTGGCCACTGTTCTTAACTCTGGCGGCAACTGTTCATAACTCTGGCGGCAACTGTTCTAAACTCTGGCGGCCACTGTTCTTAACTCCGGCAGCCACTGTTCTTTACTCGGGCGACTACTGTTCTTAACTCTGGCAGCCACTGTTCTTAACTCTGGCGGCCACTGTTCCTAACTCTGGCAGCCACTGTTCCTAAATCTGGCGGCCACTGTTCTTAACTCTGGCAGCCACTGTTCTTAACTCTGGCAGCCACTGTTTTTAATTCTGGCGGCCACTGTTCATACCTCTGGCAGCCACTGTTCTTAACTCTGGTGGCCACTGTTCTTAACTCTGGCAGCCACTGTTTTTAACTCTGGCAGCCACTCTTCTTAACTCTGGCGGCCTGTTACGAACCCGGATCCAGCGTCCGAGTCTGGAGCAGTGACAATCACGCCATCTGTGGGTCAGCTCCCGAAACCCCCGCCAAACGGACGACGACACCTGGTGAGGACAGCGTGTACTGGCCTCGAGGACCAGTTTCCAGTCTGGTTCCGAGCTCAACACCGCCGCTCCTGACCTCTGGTGAAGTGGTGCTCCGACGACAGTGCCATCTATGGGCTGGATACGTCAGGTGTTTGTGCCCGAGCCCGTAAGTGTGGTGTATTAACTCTGGTGGCCAATGTTCTTAACTCTGGTGGCCAATGTTCTTCACTCAGGCGGCCACTGATCATAACTCTGGTGGCCAATGTTCTTAACTCTGGTGGCCAATGTTCTTCACTCTGGCGGCCAATGTTCTTAACTCTGGCAGCCACTGTTCATAACTCTGGCGGCCACTGTTCTTAACTCTGGTGGCCAATGTTCTTAACTCTAGTGGCCAATGTTCTTCACTCTGGCGGCCACTGTTCTTAACTCTTTCGGCAACTATTCTTAACTCTGGCGGCCACTGTTCTTAATTCTGGCGGCCACTGTTCTTTACTCAGGCCACCACTTTTCTGAACTATGGTGGCCACTGTTCTTAACTCTGGCGGCCACTGTTCTTAACTCTGGCGGCAACTGTTCTTAACTCTGGCGGCAACTGTTCTTATCTCTGGTGGCCACTTTTCTTAACTCTGGTGGCCACTGTTCTTAACTCTGGCAACCACTGTTCTTAACTCTGGCCGCCACTGTTCTTAACTCTGGCGGCAACTGTTCTTAACTCTGGCGGCAACTGTTCTTAACTCTGGTGGCAACTGTTCTTAACTCTGGCATCAACTGTACTTAACTCTGGCGGCAACTGTTCTTAACTCTGGCGGCAACTGTTCTTAACTCTGGCATCAACTGTTCTTAACTCTGGCAGCCACTGTTTTTAACTCTGGCGGTAACTGCTCTTATCGCTGGCGGCAACTGTTCTTAACTCCGGCAGCCACTGTTCTTTACTCTGGCGGCCACTGTTCTTAACTCTAGTAGCCACTGTTCTTAACTCTGGCATTCACTTTTCTTAAATCTGGCGCACTGTTCTTAACTCTGGTGGCCACTGTTCTTAACTCTGGCGGCAACTGTTCATAACTCTGGCGGCAACTGTTCTAAACTCTGGCGGCCACTGTTCTTAACTCCGGCAGCCACTGTTCTTTACTCGGGCGACTACTGTTCTTAACTCTGGCAGCCACTGTTCTTAACTCTGGCGGCCACTGTTCCTAACTCTGGCAGCCACTGTTCCTAAATCTGGCAGCCACTGTTCTTAACTCTGGCAGCCACTGTTCTTAACTCTGGCAGCCACTGTTTTTAATTCTGGCGGCCACTGTTCATACCTCTGGCAGCCACTGTTCTTAACTCTGGTGGCCACTGTTCTTAACTCTGGCAGCCACTGTTTTTAACTCTGGCAGCCACTCTTCTTAACTCTGGCGGCCTGTTACGAACCCGGATCCAGCGTCCGAGTCTGGAGCAGTGACAATCACGCCATCTGTGGGTCAGCTCCCGAAACCCCCGCCAAACGGACGACGACACCTGGTGAGGACAGCGTGTACTGGCCTCGAGGACCAGTTTCCAGTCTGGTTCCGAGCTCAACACCGCCGCTCCTGACCTCTGGTGAAGTGGTGCTCCGACGACAGTGCCATCTATGGGCTGGATACGTCAGGTGTTTGTGCCCGAGCCCGTAAGTGTGGTGTATTAGTGTCCCGGTTATTGATGACGTGTCTGCTTACAGAGCCGACCTGGGACCACTGTGTTGAAGGTTGAGTCAGTCTACCCGAGGCAGCCAGTCTCCATACTGTGAAGTTTGCTGTAGCTGTTGTGACGTCGTCCCCCCGGAAGAACACTGTGGTGTGTTAGCCTGCCAGTGGAGTGGCAGTGAAAGGATTTACCCGGGACCGACTGTTGGAGACGATCATCCACTGGGGTATTGAGGACAGGAGGGTGATTTGTGATATCACACGAGACTCCTGTCTAGGGCGTACCCCTTATATCGTTCGTGGAGTGGCCGTACCAGCCTTGGTGGCTCAGTACCTGCCAGCAGACCAGCTGGACGTGTGGTTGACAGCCTCCACGACGGTGCCCCCAGTGGACCTGTGTTTTGGCTGACCTATGGCCAGGGTAGGCTCGGCATTCTCAGAGGACACGTCTTGAGGCCACGAAGAAAGCACCGCGGACTCAGCACCTAGCTTCTTGATCAAGAGTCTTCAGCAGAAGACTAGATTGTGCATGATCCCCTTGTAAAGTGTTAATACCCCTCCCCCTTGTGTACTCTTTTATTCTATATATTTAATCGGTGATGGTGAACATTATAATATTAAGTTCTTAACTTTCTTTCCCTACTCCCTTTTAAGTTACTTGCGTCACGGATCTCATCCCTTGATAGCCACTACTGGCTTGGGAACGGATACATATATCTTCCTCTATCAACATCAGAGTGAGAACCCCGTTGCGTCCCGAGAGGGCCGTAACACGGCCACTGTTCCTAATTCTAGCGGCCACTGTTCTTAACTCTGGCAGCCACTGTTCTTAACTCTGGCGGCCACTGTTCTTAACTATGGCGGCCACTGTTCTTAACGCTGGCGGCCACTGTTCTTAACTTTGACGGCCACTGTTCTTAACTCTGGCAGTGAAAGTTTTTAATTCTGTTGGCCACTGTTCTTAACTCTTTCGGCAACTATTCTTAACTCTGGCGGCCACTGTTCTTAATTCTGGCGGCCACTGTTCTTTACTCAGGCCACCACTTTTCTGAACTATGGCGGCCACTGTTCTTAACTCTGGCGGCCACTGATCTTAACTCTGGCGGCCACTGTTCTTAAGTCTGGCGGCCACTGTTCTTAACTCTGGTGGCCACTGTTCTTAACTCTGGTGGCCACTGTTCTTAACTCTGGCGGCAACTGTTCTTAACTCTGGTGGCCACTGTTCTTAACTCTGGCAGCCACTGTTTTTAATTCTGGCGGCCACTGTTCATACCTCTGGCAGCCACTGTTCTTAACTCAGGTGGCCACTGTTCTTAACTCTGGCAGCCACTCTTCTTAACTCTGGCAGCCACTCTTCTTAACTCTGGCGGCCACTGTTCCTAATTCTAGCGGCCACTGTTCTTAACTCTGGCAGCCACTGTTCTTAACTCTGGCGGCCACTGTTCTTAACTATGGCGGCCACTGTTCTTAACGCTGGCGGCCACTGTTCTTAACTTTGACGGCCACTGTTCTTAACTCTGGCAGTGAAAGTTTTTAATTCTGTTGGCCACTGTTCTTAACTCTTTCGGCAACTATTCTTAACTCTGGCGGCCACTGTTCTTAATTCTGGCGGCCACTGTTCTTTACTCAGGCCACCACTTTTCTGAACTATGGTGGCCACTGTTCTTAACTCTGGCGGCCACTGATCTTAACTCTGGCGGCCACTGATCCTAACTCTGGCGGCCACTGTTCTTAACTCTGGCAGCCACTGTTTTTAACTCTGGCAGCCACTCTTCTTAACTCTGGCGGCCTGTTACGAACCCGGATCCAGCGTCCGAGTCTGGAGCAGTGACAATCACGCCATCTGTGGGTCAGCTCCCGAAACCCCCGCCAAACGGACGACGACACCTGGTGAGGACAGCGTGTACTGGCCTCGAGGACCAGTTTCCAGTCTGGTTCCGAGCTCAACACCGCCGCTCCTGACCTCTGGTGAAGTGGTGCTCCGACGACAGCGCCATCTATGGGCTGGATACGTCAGGTGTTTGTGCCCGAGCCCGTAAGTGTGGTGTATTAGTGTCCCGGTTATTGATGACGTGTCTGCTTACAGAGCCGACCTGGGACCACTGTGTTGAAGGTTGAGTCAGTCTACCCGAGGCAGCCAGTCTCCATACTGTGAAGTTTGCTGTAGCTGTTGTGACGTCGTCCCCCCGGAAGAACACTGTGGTGTGTTAGCCTGCCAGTGGAGTGGCAGTGAAAGGATTTACCCGGGACCGACTGTTGGAGACGATCATCCACTGGGGTATTGAGGACAGGAGGGTGATTTGTGATATCACACGAGACTCCTGTCTAGGGCGTACCCCTTATATCGTTCGTGGAGTGGCCGTACCAGCCTTGGTGGCTCAGTATCTGCCAGCAGACCAGCTGGACGTGTGGTTGACAGCCTCCACGACGGTGCCCCCAGTGGACCTGTGTTTTGGCTGACCTATGGCCAGGGTAGGCTCGGCATTCTCAGAGGACACGTCTTGAGGCCACGAAGAAAGCACCGCGGACTCAGCACCTAGCTTCTTGATCAAGAGTCTTCAGCAGAAGACTAGATTGTGCATGATCCCCTTGTAAAGCGGCCACTGTTCTTAACTCTGGCGGCCACTGTTCTTAACTCTGGCAGCCACTGTTCTTAACTCTGGCGGCCACTGTTCTTAACTCTGGCGGCCACTGTTCTTAACTCTGGCGGCCACTGTTCTTAACTCTGACGGCCACTGTTCTTAACTCTGGCGGCCACTGTTCTTAACTCTGTTGGCCACTGTTCTTAACTCTTTCGGCCACTGTTCTTAACTCTGGCGGCCACTGTTCTTAACTCTGGCGGCCACTGTTCTTAACTCAGGCCACCACTGTTCTTAACTATGGTGGCCACTGTTCTTAACTCTGGCGGCCACTGTTCTTAACTCTGGCGGCCACTGTTCTTAACTCTGGCGGCCACTGTTCTTAACTCTGGCGGCCACTGTTCTTAACTCTGGTGGCCACTGTTCTTAACTCTGGAGGCCACTGTTCTTAACTCTGGCCGCCACTGTTCTTAACTCTGGCGGCAACTGTTCTTAACTCTGGCCGCCACTGTTCTTAACTCTGGCGGCAACTGTTCTTAACTCTGGTGGCCACTGTTCTTAACTCTGGCGGCAACTGTTCTTAACTCTGGCGGCAACTGTTCTTAACTCTGGTGGCAACTGTTCTTAACTCTGGCCGCCACTGTTCTTAACTCTGGCCGCCACTGTTCTTAACTCTGGCCGCCACTGTTCTTAACTCTGGCGGCAACTGTTCTTAACTCTGGTGGCAACTGTTCTTAACTCTGGTGGCAACTGTTCTTAACTATGGTGGCCACTGTTCTTAACTCTGGCCGCCACTGTTCTTAACTCTGGCGGCAACTGTTCCTAACTCTGGTGGCAACTGTTCTTACTCTCTGGCCACTGGCTTAACTGTTCTTAACTCTGGCGGCCACTGTTCTTAACTCTGGCGGCCACTGTTCTTAACTCTGGCGGCCACTGTTCTTAACTCTGGCGGCAACTGTTCTTAACTCTGGCGGCAACTGTTCTTAACTCTTAACTCTGGCGGCAACTGTTCTTAACTCTGGTGGCAACTGTTCTTAACTCTGGCGGCCACTGTTCTTAACTCTGGCGGCAACTGTTCTTAACTCTGGTGGCCACTGTTCTTAACTCTGGCGGCAACTGTTCTTAACTCTGGTGGCCACTGTTCTTAACTCTGGCGGCCACTGTTCTTAACTCTGGCGGCCACTGTTCTTAACTCTGGCGGCAACTGTTCTTAACTCTGGTGGCCACTGTTCTTAACTCTGGCGGCCACTGTTCTTAACTCTGGCAACCACTGTTCTTAACTCTGGCACTGTTCTTAACTGCAACTGTTCTTAACTCTGGCGGCAACTGTTCTTAACTCTGGTGGCAACTGTTCTTAACTCTGGTGGCAACTGTTCTTAACTCTGGTGGCCACTGTTCTTAACTCTGGTGGCCACTGTTCTTAACTCTGGCGGCAACTGTTCTGGCAGCAACTAACTTAACTCTGGCGGCCACTGTTCTTAACTCTGGCGGCCACTGATCTTAACTCTGGCGGCCACTGTTCTTAACTCTGGCGGCCACTGTTCTTAACTCTGGCGGCAACTGTTCTTAACTCTGGCGGCAACTGTTCTTAACTCTGGCGGCAACTGTTCTTAACTCTGGTGGCAACTGTTCTTAACTCTGGCGGCAACTGTTCTTAACTCTGGTGGCCACTGTTCTTAACTCTGGAGGCAACTGTTCTTAACTGTCTTAACTCTGGCGGCCACTGTTCTTAACTCTAGAGCAGCAACTGTTCTTAACTCCGGCAGCCACTGTTCTTAACTCTGGCGGCCACTGTTCTTAACTCTGGCAGCCACTGTTCTTAACTCTGGCGGCCACTGTTCTTAACTCTGGCAGCCACTGTTCTTAACTCTGGCGGCAACTGTTCTGAACTCTGGTGGCAACTGTTCTTAACTCTGGCGGTAACTGTTCTTAGCTCTGGCAGCCACTGTTCTTAACTGGGGCGGCCACTGATCTTATCTCTGGCTGCTACTGTTCTTAACTCTGGCAGCAACTGTTCTTAACTCTGGCGGCCACTGTTCTTAACTCTGGCGGCAACTGTTCTTAACTCTGGCAGCCACTGTTCTTAACTCTGGCGGCCACTGCTCTTAACTCTGGCAGCCACTGTTCTTAACTCTGGCGGCAACTGTTCTTAACTCTGGTGGCAACTGTTCTTAACTCTGGCAGCAACTGTTCTTATCTCTGGCAGCCACTGTTCTTAACTCTGGCGGTAACTGTTCTTAGCTCTGGCAGCCACTGTTCTTAACTGGGGCGGCCACTGATCTTAACTCTGGCTGCTACTGTTCTTAACTCTGGCGGTAACTGTTCTTAGCTCTGGCAGCCACTGAACTTAACCCTGGCGGCCACTGTTCTTAACTCTTGCGGACACTGTTCTTAAATCTGGCGGCCACTGTTCTTAACTCTGGCGGCCACTGTTCTTAACTCTGGCAGCAACTGTTCTTAACTCTGGCAGCCACTGTTCTTAACTCTGGCAGCCACTGTTCTTTGCTCTGGCAGCCACTGTTCTTAACTCTGGCAGCCACTGTTCTTAACTCTGGCCGCCACTGTTCTTAACTCTGGCGGCCACTGTTCTTAACTCTGGCGGCCACTGTTCTTAACTCTGGCGGCCACTGTTCTTAACTCTGGCGGCCACTGTTCTTAACTCTGGTGGCCACTGTTCTTAACTCTGGCGGCCACTGTTCTTAACTCTGGCGGCCACTGTTCTTAACTCTGGCGGCCACTGTTCTTAACTCTGGCGGCCACTGTTCTTAACTAACTCTGGTGGCCACTGTTCTTAACTCTGGTGGCCACTGTTCTTAACTCTGGTGGCCACTGTTCTTAACTCTGGTGGCCACTGTTCTTAACTCTGGCGGTCACTGTTCCTAACTCTGGTGGCCACTGTTCTTAACTCTGGTGGCCACTGTTCTTAACTCTTACTCGGCCACTGTTCTTAACTCTGGCGGCCACTGTTCTTAACTCTGGTGGCCACTGTTCTTATCTCTGGTGGCCACTGTTCTTAACTCTGGCGGCCACTGTTCTTAACTCTGGTGGCCACTGTTCTTAACTCTGGTGGCCAATGTTCTTAACTCTGGCGGCCACTGTTCATAACTCTGGTGGCCACTGTTCTTAACTCTGGCGGCCACTGTTCTTAACTCTGGCGGCCACTGTTCTTAACTCTGGTGGCCACTGTTCTTAACTCTGGCGGCCACTGTTCTTAACTCTGGTGGCCAATGTTCTTCACTCTGGCGGCCACTGTTCTTAACTCTTTCGGCAACTATTCTTAACTCTGGCGGCCACTGTTCTTAATTCTGGCGGCCACTGTTCTTTACTCAGGCGACCACTTTTCTGAACTATGGTGGCCACTCTTCTTAACTCTGGCGGCCACTCTGGCGGCCACTGTTTAACTCTGGCGGCCACTGTTCTTAACTCTGGCGGCCACTGTTCTTAACTCTGGCGGCCACGGTTCTTAACTCTGGTGGCCACTGTTCTTAACTCTGGCGGCAACTGTTCTTAACTCTGGAGGCCACTGTTCTTAACTCTAGTGGCCACTGTTCTTAACTCTGGCGGCCACTGTTCTTCACTCTGGCGGCTACTGTTCTTAACTCTGGCAGCAACTGTTCTTAACTCTGGCGGCCACTTTTCTTAACTCTGGCGGCCACTGTTCTTAACTCTGGCGGCAACTGTTCTGGTGGCCACTGTTCTTAACTCTGGCGGCAACTGTTCTTAACTCTGGCGGCCACTGTTCTTAACTCTGGCCGCCACTGTTCTTAACTCTGGCGGCCACTGTTCTTAACTCTGGCGGCCACTGTTCTTAACTCTGGCGGCCACTGTTCTTAACTCTGGCGGCCCACTGTTCTTAACTCTGGCAGCCACTGTTCTTAACTCTGGCGGCAACTGTTCTTAAGTCTGGTGGCAACTGTTCTTAACGCTGGTGGCAACTGTTCTTAACTATGGTGGCCACTGTTCTTAACTCTGGCCGCCACTGTTCTTAACTCTGGCGGCAACTGTTCCTGACCCTAGTGGCAACTGTTCTTAACTCTGGTGGCCACTGTTCTTAACTCTGGCGGCCACTGTTCTTAACTCTGGCGGCCACTGTTCTTAACTCTGGCGGCAACTGTTCTTAACTCTGGCGGCAACTGTTCTTAACTCTGGCGGCAACTGTTCTTAACTCTAACTCTGGCGGCCACTGTTCTTAACTCTGGCGGCAACTGTTCTTAACTCTGGCGGCAACTGTTCTTAACTCTGGCGGCAACTGTTCTTAACTCTGGCGGCCACTGTTCTTAACTCTGGCAGGCAACTGTTCTTAACTCTGGCAGCCACTGTTCTTACCTCTGGCGGCCACTGTTCTTAACTCTGGCAGCCACTGTTCTTAACTCTGGCGGCAACTGTTCTTAACTCTGGCAGCCACTGTTCTTAACTCTGGCGGCAACTGTTCTTAACTCTGGCGGCAACTGTTCTGAACTCTGGCGGTAACTGTTCTTAGCTCTGGCAGCCACTGAACTTAACCCTGGCGGCCACTGTTCTTAACTCTTGCTGACACTGTTCTTAACTCTGGCGGCCACTGTTCTTAACTCTGGCGGCCACTGTTCTTAACTCTGGCAGCAACTGTTCTTAACTCCGGCAGCCACTGTTCTTTAACTCTGGCGGCCACTGTTCTTAACTCTGGCAGCCACTGTTCTTAACTCTGGCGGCAACTGTTCTTAAACTCTGGTGGCGGCCACTGTTCTTAACTCTGGCAGCAACTGTTCTTAACTCTGGCAGCCACTGTTCTTAACTCTGGCGGTTCTTAACTCTGCCACTGTTCTTAACTCTGGCAGCCACTGTTCTTAACTCTGGCGGCCACTGTTCTTAACTCTGGCGGCCACTGTTCTTAACTCTGGCGGCCACTGTTCTTAACTCTGGCAGCCACTGTTCTTAACTCTGGCGGCCACTGTTCTTAACTCTGGCGGCCACTGTTCTTAACTCTGGCGGCCACTGTTCTTAACTCTGGCGGCCACTGTTCTTAACTTAACTCTGGCGGCCACTGTTCTTAACTCTGGCAGCAACTGTTCTTAACTCTGGCGGCCACTGTTCTTAACTCTGGCAGCCACTGTTCTTAACTCTGGCGGCCACTGTTCTTAACTCTGGCAGCCACTGTTCTTAACTCTGGCAGCCACTGTTCTTAACTCTGGCGGCCACTGTTCTTAACTCTGGCGGCCACTGTTCTTTCTTAACTCTGGCGGCCACTGTTCTTAACTCTGGCAGCCACTGTTCTTAACTCTGGTGGCCACTGTTCTTAACTCTGGCGGCACCTGTTCTTAACTCTGGTGGCCACTGTTCTTAACTCTGGCGGACACAGTTCTTAACTTTGGCGGCCACTGTTCTTAACTCTGGTGGCCACTGTTCTTAACTCTGGTGGCCACTGTTCTTAACTCTGGCGGCCACTGTTCTTAACTCTGGTGGCCACTGTTCTTAACTCTGGTGGCCACTGTTCTTAACTCTGGCAGCCACTGTTCTTAACTCTGGCGGCCACTGTTCTTAACTCTGGTGGCCACTGTTCTTAACTCTGGCGGCCAATGTTCTTAACTCTGGCGGCCACTGTTCTTAACTCTGGCGGCCACTGTTCTTAACTCTGGTGGCCACTGTTCTTAACTCTGGCGGCCACTGTTCTTAACTCTGGCGGCCACTGTTCTTAACTCTGGTGGCCACTGTTCTTAACTCTGGCGGCCACTGTTCTTAACTCTGGCGGCCACTGTTCTTAACTCTGGCGGCCACTGTTCTTAACTCTGGCAGCCACTGTTCTTAACTCTGGCGGCCACTGTTCTTAACTCTGGTGGCCACTGTTCTTAACTCTGGTGGCCACTGTTCTTAACTCTGGCGGCCACTGTTCTTAACTCTGGCGGCCACTGTTCTTAACTCTGGCGGCCACTGTTCTTAACTCTGGCGGCCACTGTTCTTAACTCTGGCGGCCACTGTTCTTAACTCTGGTGGCCACTGTTCTTAACTCTGGCGGCCACTGTTCTTAACTCTGGCGGCCACTGTTCTTAACTCTGGCGGCCACTGTTCTTAACTCTGGTGGCCACTGTTCTTAACTCTGGCGGCCACTGTTCTTAACTCTGGCGGCCACTGTTCTTAACTCTGGTGGCCACTGTTCTTAACTCTGGCGGCCACTGTTCTTAACTCTGGCGGCCACTGTTCTTAACTCTGGCGGCCACTGTTCTTAACTCTGGCGGCCACTGTTCTTAACTCTGGCGGCCACTGTTCTTAACTCTGGCCACTGTTCTTAACTCTGGCGGCCACTGTTCTTAACTCTGGCGGCCACTGTTCTTAACTCTGGCGGCCACTGTTCTTAACTCTGGCGGCCACTGTTCATAACTCTGGCGGCCACTGTTCTTAACTCTGGCGGCCACTGTTCTTAACTCTGGGGGCCACTGTTCTTAACTCTGGCGGCCACTGTTCTTAACTCGGGCGGCCACTGTTCTTAACTCTGGCGGCCACTGTTCTTAACTCTGGCGGCCACTGTTCTTAACTCTGGCGGCCACTGTTCTTAACTCTGGCAGCCACTGTTCTTAACTCTGGCGGCCACTGTTCTTAACTCTGGCGGCAACTGTTCTTAACTCTGGCGGCAACTGTTCTTAACTCTGGCGGCCACTGTTCTTAACTCTGGCAGCCACTGTTCTTAACTCTGGTGGCCACTGTTCTTAACTCTGGCAGCCACTGTTCTTAACTCTGGCTGGCCACTGTTCTTAACTCTGGCGGCCACTGTTCTTAACTCTGGCGGCAACTGTTCTTAACTCTGGCGGCCACTGTTCTTAACTCTGGCGGCCACTGTTCTTAACTCTGCGGCTGTTCTTAACTCTGCCACTGTTCTTAACTCTGGCGGCCACTGTTCCTAACTCTGGCGGCTACTGTTCTTAACTCTGGCAGCCACTGTTCTTAACTCTGGCGGCCACTGTTCATAACTCTGGCGGCCACTGTTCTTAACTCTGGCGGCCACTGTTCTTAACTCTGGCAGCCACTGTTCTTAACTCTGGCGGCAACTGTTCTTAACTCTGGTGGCAACTGTTCTTAACTCTGGCTGGCAACTGTTCTTAACTCTGGCGGCCACTGTTCTTAACTCTGGCGGCCACTGTTCTTAACTCTGGCGGCCACTGTTCTTAACTCTGGCAGCCACTGTTCTTAACTCTGGCGGCCACTGTTCTTAACTCTGGCGGCCACTGTTCTTAACTCTGGCGGCCACTGTTCTTAACTCTGGCAGCCACTGTTCTTAACTCTGGCGGCCACTGTTCTTAACTCTGGCGGCCACTGTTCTTAACTCTGGCGGCCACTGTTCTTAACTCTGGCGGCCACTGTTCTTAACTCTGGCGGCCACTGTTCTTAACTCTGGCGGCCACTGTTCTTAACTCTGGCGGCCACTGTTCTTAACTCTGGCGGCCACTGTTCTTAACTCTGGCGGCCACTGTTCTTAACTCTGGCGGCCACTGTTCTTAACTCTGGCGGCCACTGTTCTTAACTCTGGCGGCCACTGTTCTTAACTCTGGCAGCCACTGTTCTTAACTCTGGGCGGCCACTGTTCTTAACTCTGGCGGCCACTGTTCTTAACTCTGGCGGCCACTGTTCTTAACTCTGGCAGCCACTGTTCCACTGCCACTGTTCTTAACTCTGGCGGCCACTGTTCTTAACTCTGGCGGCCACTGTTCTTAACTTAACTCTGGCGGCCACTGTTCTTAACTCTGGCGGCCACTGTTCTTAACTCTGGCGGCCACTGTTCTTAACTCTGGCAGCCACTGTTCTTAACTCTGGCGGCCACTGTTCTTAACTCTGGCGGCCACTGTTCTTAACTCTGGCGGCCACTGTTCTTAACTCTGGCGGCCACTGTTCTGTTCTTAACTCTGGCGCCACTGTTCTTAACTCTGGTGGCCAACTGTTCTTAACTCTGGCAGCCACTGTTCTTAACTCTGGCGGCCACTGTTCTTAACTCTGGCGGCCAACTGTTCTTAACTCTGGCGGCCAACTGTTCTTAACTCTGGCAGCCACTGTTCTTAACTCTGGCGGCCACTGTTCTTAACTCTGGCGGCCACTGTTCTTAACTCTGGCGGCCACTGTTCTTAACTCTGGCGGCCACTGTTCTTAACTCTGGCGGCCACTGTTCTTAACTCTGGCAGCCACTGTTCTTAACTCTGGCGGCCACTGTTCTTAACTCTGGCGGCCACTGTTCTTAACTCTGGCGGCCACTGTTCTTAACTCTGGCGGCCACTGTTCTTAACTCTGGCGGCCACTGTTCTTAACTCTGGCGGCCACTGTTCTTAACTCTGGCGGCCACTGTTCTTAACTCTGGCGGCCACTGTTCTTAACTCTGGCGGCCACTGTTCTTAACTCTGGCGGCCACTGTTCTTAACTCTGGCGGCCACTGTTCTTAACTCTGGCGGCCACTGTTCTTAACTCTGGCAGCCACTGTTCTTAACTCTGGCGGCCACTGTTCTTAACTCTGCCACTGTTCTTAACTCTGGCGGCCACTGTTCTTAACTCTGGCGGCCACTGTTCTTAACTCTGGCGGCCACTGTTCTTAACTCTGGCGGCAACTGTTCTTAACTCTGGCGGCCACTGTTCTTAACTCTGGCAGCCACTGTTCTTAACTAACTCTGGCAGCCACTGTTCTTAACTCTGGCAGCCACTGTTCTTAACTCTGGCGGCCACTGTTCTTAACTCTGGCGGCCACTGTTCTTAACTCTGGCGGCCACTGTTCTTAACTCTGGCGGCCACTGTTCTTAACACTTGCAGCCACTGTTCTTAACTCTGGCGGCCACTGTTCTTAACTATGGCGGCCAATGTTCTTAACTCTGGCGGCCACTGTTCTTAACTCTGGCGGCCACAGTTCTTAACTCTGGCGGCCACTGTTCTTAACTCTGGCGGTCACTGTTCTTAACTCTGTTGGCCACTGTTCTTAACTCTGGCGGCCACTCTTCTTAACTCTGGCGGCAACTGTTCTTAACTCTGGCGGAAACTGTTTTTAACTCTGGCGGCAACTGTTCATAACTCTGGCGGCCACTGTTCTTAACTCTGGTGGCAAATGTTCTTAACTCTAATGGCCACTGTTCTTAACTTTGGCAGCCACTGTTTTTAACTCTGGCAGCCACTGTTCTTAACTCTGGCGGCCACTGTTCTTAACTCTGGCGGCACTGTTCTTAACTCTGGCGGCACTGTTCTTAACTGTTCTTAACTCTGGCACTGTTCCACTGTTCTTAACTCTGGCGGCCACTGTTCTTAACTCTGGCGGCCACTGTTCTTAACTCTGGCAGCCACTGTTCTTAACTCTGGCGGCCACTGTTCTTAACTCTGCCACTGTTCTTAACTCTGGCGGCCACTGTTCTTAACTCTGGCGGCCACTGTTCTTAACTCTGGCGGCCACTGTTCTTAACTCTGGCGGCCACTGTTCTTAACTCTGGCGGCCACTGTTCTTAACTCTGGCGGCCACTGTTCTTAACTCTGGCGGCCACTGTTCTTAACTCTGGCGGCCACTGTTCTTAACTCTGGCGGCCACTGTTCTTAACTCTGGCGCCACTGTTCTTAACTCTGGCGGCCACTGTTCTTAACTCTGGCAGCCACTGTTCTTAACTCTGGCGGCCACTGTTCTTAACTCTGGCGGCCACTGTTCTTAACTCTGGCGGCCACTGTTCTTAACTCTGGCGGCCACTGTTCTTAACTCTGGCGGCCACTGTTCTTAACTCTGGCGGCCACTGCCACTGTTCTTAACTCTGGCGCCACTGTTCTTAACTGGCAGCCACTGTTCTTAACTCTGGCGGCCACTGTTCTTAACTCTGGCGGCCACTGTTCTTAACTCTGGCGGCCACTGTTCTTAACTCTGGCGGCCACTGTTCTTAACTCTGGCGGCCACTGTTCTTAACTCTGGCGGCCACTGTTCTTAACTCTGGCGGCCACTGTTCTTAACTCTGGCGGCCACTGTTCTTAACTCTGGCGGCCACTGTTCTTAACTCTGGCGGCCACTGTTCTTAACTCTGGCGGCCACTGTTCTTAACTCTGGCGGCCACTGTTCTTGGCGGCCACTGTTCTTTACTCTGGCGGCCACTGTTCTTAACTCTGGCGGCCACTGTTCTTAACTCTGGCGGCCACTGTTCTTAACTCTGGCGGCCACTGTTCTTAACTCTGGCGGCCACTGTTCTTAACTCTGGCGGCCACTGTTCTTAACTCTGGCGGCCACTGTTCTTAACTCTGGCGGCCACTGTTCTTAACTCTGGCGGCCACTGTTCTTAACTCTGGCGGCCACTGTTCTTAACTCTGGCGGCCACTGTTCTTAACTCTGGCGGCCACTGTTCTTAACTCTGGCGGCCACTGTTCTTAACTCTGGCGGCCACTGTTCTTAACTCTGGCGGCCACTGTTCTTAACTCTGGCGGCCACTGTTCTTAACTCTGGCGGCCACTGTTCTTAACTCTGGCGGCCACTGTTCTTAACTCTGGCGGCCACTGTTCTTAACTCTGGCGGCCACTGTTCTTAACTCTGGCGGCCACTGTTCTTAACTCTGGCGGCCACTGTTCTTAACTCTGGCGGCCACTGTTCTTAACTCTGGCGGCCACTGTTCTTAACTCTGGCAGCCACTGTTCTTAACTCTGGCGGCCACTGTTCTTAACTCTGGCGGCCACTGTTCTTAACTCTGGCGGCCACTGTTCTTAACTCTGGCGGCCACTGTTCTTAACTCTGGCGGCCACTGTTCTTAACTCTGGCGGCCACTGTTCTTAACTCTTAACTCTAACTCTGGCCACTGTTCTTAACTCTGGCGGCCACTGTTCTTAACTCTGGCGGCCACTGTTCTTAACTCTGGCGGCCACTGTTCTTAACTCTGGCGGCCACTGTTCTTAACTCTGGCGGCCACTGTTCTTAACTCTGGCGGCCACTGTTCTTAACTCTGGCGGCCACTGTTCTTAACTCTGGCGGCCACTGTTCTTAACTCTGGCGGCCACTGTTCTTAACTCTGGCGGCCACTGTTCTTAACTCTGGCGGCCACTGTTCTTAACTCTGGCGGCCACTGTTCTTAACTCTGGCGGCCACTGTTCTTAACTCTGGCGGCCACTGTTCTTAACTCTGGCGGCCACTGTTCTTAACTCTGGCGGCCACTGTTCTTAACTCTGGCGGCCACTGTTCTTAACTCTGGCGGCCACTGTTCTTAACTCTGGCTGGCCACTGTTCTTAACTCTGGCGGCCACTGTTCTTAACTCTGGCGGCCACTGTTCTTAACTCTGGCGGCCACTGTTCTTAACTCTGGCGGCCACTGTTCTTAACTCTGGCGGCCACTGTTCTTAACTCTGGCGGCCACTGTTCTTAACTCTGGCGGCCACTGTTCTTAACTCTGGCGGCCACTGTTCTTAACTCTGGCGGCCACTGTTCTTAACTCTGGCGGCCACTGTTCTTAACTCTGGCGGCCACTGTTCTTAACTCTGGCGGCCACTGTTCTTAACTCTGGCGGCCACTGTTCTTAACTCTGGCGGCCACTGTTCTTAACTCTGGCGGCCACTGTTCTTAACTCTGGCGGCCACTGTTCTTAACTCTGGCGGCCACTGTTCTTAACTCTGGCGGCCACTGTTCTTAACTCTGGCGGCCACTGTTCTTAACTCTGGCGGCCACTGTTCTTAACTCTGGCAGCCACTGTTCTTAACTCTGGCGGCCACTGTTCTGTTCTTAACTCTGGCGGCCACTGTTCTTAACTCTGGCGGCCACTGTTCTTAACTCTGGCGGCCACTGTTCTTAACTCTGGCGGCCACTGTTCTTAACTCTGGCGGCCACTGTTCTTAACTCTGGCGGCCACTGTTCTTAACTCTGGCGGCCACTGTTCTTAACTCTGGCGGCCACTGTTCTTAACTCTGGCGGCCACTGTTCTTAACTCTGGCGGCCACTGTTCTTAACTCTGGCGGCCACTGTTCTTAACTCTGGCGGCCACTGTTCTTAACTCTGGCGGCCACTGTTCTTAACTCTGGCGGCCACTGTTCTTAACTCTGGCGGCCACTGTTCTTAACTCTGGCGGCCACTGTTCTTAACTCTGGCGGCCACTGTTCTTAACTCTGGCGGCCACTGTTCTTAACTCTGGCGGCCACTGTTCTTAACTCTGGCGGCCACTGTTCTTAACTCTGGAGGCCACTGTTCTTAACTCTGGCGGCCACTGTTCTTAACTCTGGCGGCACTGTTCTTAACTCTGGCGGCCACTGTTCTCTGGCGGCCACTGTTCTTAACTCTGCCACTGTTCTTAACTCTGGCGGCCACTGTTCTTAACTCTGGCGGCCACTGTTCTTAACTATGGCGGCCACTGTTCTTAACTCTGGCGGCCACTGTTCTTAACTCTGGCGGCAACTGTTCTTAACTCTGGCATCCACTGTTCCTAATTCTGGCGGCAACTGTTCTTAACGCTGGCGGCAACTGTTCTTAACTCTGGCATCCACTGTTCTTAACTCTGGCGGCAACTGTTCTTAACTCTGTTGGCAACTGTTCTTAACTCTGGCATCCACTGTTCTTAACTCTGGCGGCAACTGTTCTTAACTCTGTTGGCAACTGTTCT
Source organism: Procambarus clarkii (assembly GCF_020424385.1). NCBI lineage: Eukaryota > Metazoa > Arthropoda > Malacostraca > Decapoda > Cambaridae > Procambarus > Procambarus clarkii. Next base: position 79,940 of record NW_025569208.1, read on the forward strand.
TAACTCTGGCGGCAACTGTTCTTAACTCTGGCAGCCACTGATCTTAACTCTGGCTGCTACTGTTCTTAACTCCGGCAGCCACTGTTCTTTACTCTGGCGGCCACTGTTCTTAACTCTGGCGGCCACTGTTCTTAACTCTGGCAGCCACTGTTCTTAACTCTGTCAGCAACTGTTCTTAACACTGGCAGCCACTGTTCTTAACTCTGGCGGCAGCCACTGTTCTTAACTCTGGCAGCCACTGTTCTTAACTCTGGCAGCCACTGTTCTTTACTCTGGCGGCCACGGTTCATAACTCTAGTAGCCACTGTTCTTAACTCTGGCAGCCACTGTTCTTAACTCTGGCAGCCACTGTTCTTAACTCTGGCGGCCACTGTTCTTAACTCTGGCGGCAACTGTTCTTAACTCTGGCAGCCACTGTTCTTAACTCTGGCGGCCACTGTTCTTAACTCTGGCAGCCACTGTTCTTAACTGTTGCCACTGTTCTTAACTCTGGCGGCCACTGTTCTTAACTCTGGCGGCAACTGTTCTTAACTCTGGCGGCCACTGTTCCTAACTCTGGCGGCCACTGTTCTTAACTCTGGCGGCCACTGTTCCTAACTCTGGCAGCCACTGTTCTTAACTCTGGCGGCCACTGTTCTCTAACTCTGGCAGCCACTGTTCTTAACTCTGGCAGCCACTGTTCTTAACTCTGGCGGCCACTGTTCCTAACTCTGGCAGCCACTGTTCTTAACTCTGGCGGCCACTGTTCTTAACTCTGGCGGCCACTGTTCTTAACTCTGGCAGCCACTGTTCTTAACTCTGGCGGCCACTGTTCTTGGCGGCCACTGTTCTAACTCTGGCGGCCACTGTTCTTAACTCTGGCGGCCACTGTTCTTAACTCTTAACTCTGGCGGCCACTGTTCTTAACTCTGGCAGCCACTGTTCTTAACTCTGGGGGCCACTGTTCTTAACTCTGTTGGCCACTGTTCTTAACTCTGGCGGCACTGTTCTTAACTCTGGCGGCAACTGTTCTTAACTCTGGCGGCCACTGTTCTTAACTCTGGCGGCCACTGTTCTTAACTCTGGCAGCAACTGTTCTTAACTCTGGCGGCCACTGTTCTTAACTCTGGCAGCCACTGTTCTTAACTCTGGCGGCAACTGTTCTTAACTGTTCTTAACTCTGGCGGCCACTGTTCTTAACTCTGGCGGCCACTGTTCTTAACTCTGGCGGCAACTGTTCTTAACTCTGGCGGCCACTGTTCTTAACTCTGGCGGCCACTGTTCTTAACTCTGGCGGTTCTTAACTGTTCTTAACTCTGGCGGCCACTGTTCTTAACTCTGGCAGCCACTGTTCTTAACTCTGGCGGCCACTGTTCTTAACTCTGGCAGCCACTGTTCTTAACTCTGGCGGCCACTGTTCTTAACTCTGGCGGCCACTGTTCTTAACTCTGGCGGCCACTGTTCTTAACTCTGGCAGCCACTGTTCTTAACTCTGGCGGCAACTGTTCTTAACTCTGGTGGCCACTCTTCTTAACTCTGGCGGCAACTGTTCTTAACTCTGTTGGCAACTGTTCTTAACTCTGGCATCCACTGTTCTTAACTCTGGCAGCCACTGTTCTTAACTCTGGCGGCAACTGTTCTTAACTCTGGCGGCAACTGTTCTTAACTCTGGCAGCCACTGTTCTTAACTCTGGCTGCCACTGTTCTTAACTCTGGCGGCCACTGTTCTTAACTCTGGCGGCCACTGTTCTTAACTCTGGCGGCCACTGTTCTTAACTCTGGCGGCCACTGTTCTTAACTCTGGCAGCAACTGTTCTTAACTCTGGCAGCCACTGTTCTTAACTCTGGCGGCAACTGTTCTTAACTCTGGCAGCCACTGTTCTTAACGCCGGCAGCCACTGTTCTTTACTCTGGAGGCCACTGTTCTTAACTCTGGTAGCCACTGTTCTTAACTCTGGCAGCCACTTTTCTTAAATCTGGCGCCACTGTTCTTAACTCTGGTGGCAACTGTTCTTAACTCTGGCGGCAACTGTTCATAACTCTGGCGGCAACTGTTCTTAACTCTGGCGGCCACTGTTCCTAACTCTGGCAGCCACTGTTCTTAAATCTGGCGGCCACTGTTCCTAACTCTGGCAGCCACTGTTTTTAACTCTGGCAGCAACTGTTCTTAACTCTGGCGGCCACTATTCCTAACTCTGGCAGCCACTGTTCTTAACTCTGGCGGCCACTGTTCCTAACTCTGGCGGCCACTGTTCTTAACTCTGGCAGCCACTGTTCTTAACTCTGGCACTGTTCTTAACCACTGTTCTTAACTCTGGCGGCCACTGTTCTTAACTCTGGCGGCCACTGTTCTTAACTCTGGCGGCCACTGTTCTTAACTCTGGCGGCCACTGTTCTTAACTCTGGCGGCCACTGTTCTTAACTCTGGCGGCCACTGTTCTTAACTCTGGCGGCCACTGTTCTTAACTCTGGCAGCCACTGTTCGTAACTCTGGCAGCCACTGTTCTTAACACTGGCGGTAACTGTTCTAAGCGCTGGCGGCAACTGTTCCTAACTCTGGCGGCCACTGTTCTTAACTCTTGCAGCCACTGTTCTTAACTCTGGCGGCCACTGTTCTTAACTCTGGCGGCAACTGTTCTTAACTCTGGCGGCCACTGTTCGTAACTCTGGCAGCCACTGTTCCTAACTCTGGAGGCAACTGTTCTTAACTCCGGCAGCCACTGTTCTTTCCTCTGGCGGCCACTGTCCCTAACTCTAATAGCCACTGTTCTTAACTCTGGCGGCAACTGTTCTTAACTCTGGTGGCCACTCTTCTTAACTCTGGCGGCAACTGTTCTTAACTCTGTTGGCAACTGTTCTTAACTCTGGCATCCACTGTTCTTAACTCTGGCAGCCACTGTTTTTAACTCTGGCGGTAACTGCTCTTAGCGCTGGCGGCAACTGTTCTTAACTCTGGCAGCCACTGATCTTAACTCTGGCTGCTACTGTTCTTAATTCTGGCGGCCACTGTTCTTAACTCTGGCGGCCACTTTTCTTAACTCTGGCGGACACTGTTCTTAACTCTGGCGGCCTCTGTTTTTAACTCTGTCAGCAACTGTTCTTAACACTGGCAGCCACTGTTCTTAACTCTGGCGGCAACTGTTCTTAACTCTGGCAGCCACTGTTCTTAACGCCGGCAGCCACTGTTCTTTACTCTGGAGGCCACTGTTCTTAACTCTGGTAGCCACTGTTCTTAACTCTGTCAGCAACTGTTCTTAACACTGGCAGCCACTGTTCTTAACTCTGGCGGCAACTGTTCTTAACTCTGGCGGCAACTGTTCATAACTCTGGCGGCAACTGTTCTTTACTCTGTAGGCCACTGTTCTTAACTCTGGTAGCCACTGTTCTTAACTCTGGCAGCCACTTTTCTTAAATCTGGCGCCACTGTTCTTAACTCTGGTGGCAACTGTTCTTAACTCTGGCGGCAACTGTTCATAACTCTGGCGGCAACTGTTCTTAACTCTGGCGGCCACTGTTCCTAACTCTGGCAGCCACTGTTCTTAAATCTGGCGGCCACTGTTCCTAACTCTCTTAACTCTGGCGGCAACTGTTCTTAACTCTGGCGGCCACTGTTCCTAACTCTGGCAGCCACTGTTCTTAACTCTGGCGGCCACTGTTCCTAACTCTGGCGGCCACTGTTCTTAACTCTGGCAGCCACTGTTCTTAACTCTGGCGGCCACTGTTCTTAACTCTGGCGGCCACTGTTCTTAACTCTGGCGGCCACTGTTCTTAACTCTGGCGGCCACTGTTCTTAACTCTGGCAGCCACTGTTCTTAACTCTGGGGGCCACTGTTCTTAACTCTGTTGGTTACTGTTCTTAACTCTGGAGGTCACTGTTCTTAACTCTGGCGGCAACTGTTCTTAACTCTGGCATCCACTGTTCCTAACTCTGGCGGCAACTGTTCTTAACTCTGGCGGCAACTGTTCTAAACTCTGGCGGCAACTGTTCTTAACTCTGGCATCCACTGTTCTTAACTCTGGCGGCAACTGTTCTTAACTCCGACGGCAACTGTTTTTAACTCTGGCATTCACAGTTCTTTACTCTGGCGGCAACTGTTCTTAACTCTGGCGGCAACTATTCTTAACTGTGCCATCCACTGTTCTTAACTCTGGCGGCAACTGTTCTTAACTCTGGCGGCCACTGTTCTTAACTCTGGCAGCCACTGTTCTTAACTCTGGCGGCCACTGTTCTTAACTCTGGCAGCCACTGTTCTTAACTCTGGCAGCCACTGTTCTTAACTCTGGCGGCTACTGTTCTTAACTCTGGCTGCCACTGTTCTTAACTCTGGCGGCCACTGTTCTTAACTCTGGCGGCCACTGTTCTTAACTCTGGCGGCCACTGTTCTTAACTCTGGCGGCCACTGTTCTTAAACTGTTCTTAACTCTGGCGGCCACTGTTCTTAACTCTGGCGGCCACTGTTCTTAACTCTGGCGGCCACTGTTCTTAACTCTGGCGGCCACTGTTCTTAACTCTCTTAACTCTAACTCTTAACTCTGGCGGCCACTGTTCTTAACTCTGGCGGCCACTGTTCTTAACTCTGGCGGCCACTGTTCTTAACTCTGGCGGCCACTGTTCTTAACTCTGGCAGCCACTGTTCTTAACTCTGGCGGCCACTGTTCTTAACTCTGGCGGCCACTGTTCTTAACTCTGGCGGCCACTGTTCTTAACTCTGGCCACTGTTCTTAACTCTGGCGGCCACTGTTCTTAACTCTGGCGGCCACTGTTCTTAACTCTGGCGGCCACTGTTCTTAACTCTGGCGGCCACTGTTCTTAACTCTGGCGGCCACTGTTCTTAACTCTGGCGGCCACTGTTCTTAACTCTTAACTCTGGCGGCCACTGTTCTTAACTCTGGCGGCCACTGTTCTTAACTCTGGCGGCCACTGTTCTTAACTCTGGCGGCCACTGTTCTTAACTCTGGCGGCCACTGTTCTTAACTCTGGCAGCCACTGTTCTTAACTCTGGCAGCCACTGTTCTTAACTCTGGCGGCCACTGTTCTTAACTCTGGCTGGGCCACTGTTCTTAACTCTGGCGGCCACTGTTCTTAACTCTGGCGGCCACTGTTCTTAACTCTGGCGGCCACTGTTCTTAACTCTGGCGGCCACTGTTCTTAACTCTGGCGGCCACTGTTCTTAACTCTGGCGGCCACTGTTCTTAACTCTGGCGGCCACTGTTCTTAACTCTGGCAGCCACTGTTCTTAACTCTGGCGGCCACTGTTCTTAACTCTGGCGGCCACTGTTCTTAACTCTGGCGGCCACTGTTCTTAACTCTGGCGGCCACTGTTCTTAACTCTGGCGGCCACTGTTCTTAACTCTGGCGGCCACTGTTCTTAACTCTGGCGGCCACTGTTCTTAACTCTGGCGGCCACTGTTCTTAACTCTGGCGGCCACTGTTCTTAACTCTGGCGGCCACTGTTCTTAACTCTGGCGGCCACTGTTCTTAACTCTGGCGGCCACTGTTCTTAACTCTGGCGGCCACTGTTCTTAACTCTGGCGGCCACTGTTCTTAACTCTGGCGGCCACTGTTCTTAACTCTGGGCCACTGTTCTTAACTCTGGCGGCCACTGTTCTTAACTCTGGCGGCCACTGTTCTTAACTCTGGCGGCCACTGTTCTCTGGCGGCCACTCTGGCGGCCACTGTTCTTAACTCTGGCGGCCACTGTTCTTAACTCTGGCAGCCACTGTTCTTAACTCTGGCGGCCACTGTTCTTAACTCTGGCGGCCACTGTTCTTAACTCTGGCGGCCACTGTTCTTAACTCTGGCGGCCACTGTTCTTAACTCTGGCGGCCACTGTTCTTAACTCTGGCGGCCACTGTTCTTAACTCTGGCGGCCACTGTTCTTAACTCTGGCAGCCACTGTTCTTAACTCTGGCGGCCACTGTTCTTAACTCTGGCGGCCACTGTTCTTAACTCTGGCGGCCACTGTTCTTAACTCTGGCGGCCACTGTTCTTAACTCTGGCGGCCACTGTTCTTAACTCTGGCGGCCACTGTTCTTAACTCTGGCGGCCACTGTTCTTAACTCTGGCGGCCACTGTTCTTAACTCTGGCGGCCACTGTTCTTAACTCTGGCGGCCACTGTTCTTAACTCTGGCTGGCCACTGTTCTTAACTCTGGCGGCCACTGTTCTTAACTCTGGCGGCCACTGTTCTTAACTCTGGCAGCCACTGTTCTTAACTCTGGCAGCCACTGTTCTTAACTCTGGCGGCAACTGTTCTTAACTCTGGCGGCCACTGTTCTTAACTCTGGCGGCCACTGTTCTTAACTCTGGCGGCCACTGTTCTTAACTCTGGCGGCCACTGTTCTTAACTCTGGCGGCCACTGTTCTTAACTCTGGCGGCCACTGTTCTTAACTCTGGCGGCCACTGTTCTTAACTCTGGCGGCCACTGTTCTTAACTCTGGCGGCCACTGTTCTTAACTCTGGCGGCCACTGTTCTTAACTCTGGCGGCCACTGTTCTTAACTCTGGCGGCCACTGTTCTTAACTCTGGCGGCCACTGTTCTTAACTCTGGCGGCCACTGTTCTTTAACTCTGGCGGCCACTGTTCTTAACTCTGGCGGCCACTGTTCTTAACTCTGGCGGCCACTGTTCTTAACTCTGGCGGCCACTGTTCTTAACTCTGGCGGCCACTGTTCTTAACTCTGGCGGCCACTGTTCTTAACTCTGGCAGCCACTGTTCTTAACTCTGGCGGCCACTGTTCTTAACTCTGGCGGCCACTGTTCTTAACTCTGGCGGCCACTGTTCTTAACTCTGGCGGCCACTGTTCTTAACTCTGGCGGCCACTGTTCTTAACTCTGGCGGCCACTGTTCTTAACTCTGGCGGCCACTGTTCTTAACTCTGGCGGCCACTGTTCTTAACTCTGGCGGCCACTGTTCTTAACTCTGGCGGCCACTGTTCTTAACTCTGGCGGCCACTGTTCTTAACTCTGGCAGCCACTGTTCTTAACTCTGGCGGCCACTGTTCTTAACTCTGGCAGCCACTGTTCTTAACTCTGGCGGCCACTGTTCTTAACTCTGGCGGCCACTGTTCTTAACTCTGGCGGCCACTGTTCTTAACTCTGGCGGCCACTGTTCTTAACTCTGGCGGCCACTGTTCTTAACTCTGGCGGCCACTGTTCTTAACTCTGGCAGCCACTGTTCTTAACTCTGGCGGCCACTGTTCTTAACTCTAACTCTGGCGGCCACTGTTCTTAACTCTGGCGGCCACTGTTCTTAACTCTGGCGGCCACTGTTCTTAACTCTGGCGGCCACTGTTCTTAACTCTGGCGGCCACTGTTCTTAACTCTGGCGGCCACTGTTCTTAACTCTGGCGGCCACTGTTCTTAACTCTGGCGGCCACTGTTCTTAACTCTGGCGGCCACTGTTCTTAACTCTGGCGGCCACTGTTCTTAACTCTGGCGGCCACTGTTCTTAACTCTGGCGGCCACTGTTCTTAACTCTGGCGGCCACTGTTCTTAACTCTGGCGGCCACTGTTCTTAACTCTGGCGGCCACTGTTCTTAACTCTGGCGGCCACTGTTCTTAACTCTGGCGGCCACTGTTCTTAACTCTGGCGGCCACTGTTCTTAACTCTGGCGGCCACTGTTCTTAACTCTGGCGGCCACTGTTCTTAACTCTGGCGGCCACTGTTCTTAACTCTGGCAGCCACTGTTCTTAACTCTGGCGGCCACTGTTCTTAACTCTGGCGGGTTCTTAACTCTGGCCACTGTTCTTAACTCTGGCGGCCACTGTTCTTAACTCTGGCGGCCACTGTTCTTAACTCTGGCGGCCACTGTTCTTAACTCTGGCGGCCACTGTTCTTAACTCTGGCAGCCACTGTTCTTAACTCTGGCGGCCACTGTTCTTAACTCTGGCGGCCACTGTTCTTAACTCTGGCGGCCACTGTTCTTAACTCTGGCGGCCACTGTTCTTAACTCTGGCGGCCACTGTTCTTAACTCTGGCAGCCACTGTTCTTAACTCTGGCGGCCACTGTTCTTAACTCTGGCGGCCACTGTTCTTAACTCTGGCAGCCACTGTTCTTAACTCTGGCAGCCACTGTTCTTAACTCTTAACTGTTCTTAACTCTGGCGGCCACTGTTCTTAACTCTGGCGGCCACTGTTCTTAACTCTGGCGGCCACTGTTCTTAACTCTGGCGGCCACTGTTCTTAACTCTGGCAGCCACTGTTCTTAACTCTGGCGGCCACTGTTCTTAACTCTGTTCTTAACTCTGGCGGCCACTGTTCTTAACTCTGGCGGCCACTGTTCTTAACTCTGGCGGCCACTGTTCTTAACTCTGGCGGCCACTGTTCTTAACTCTGGCGGCCACTGTTCTTAACTCTGGCGGCCACTGTTCTTAACTCTGGCGGCCACTGTTCTTAACTCTGGCGGCCACTGTTCTTAACTCTGGCAGCCACTGTTCTTAACTCTGGCGGCCACTGTTCTTAACTCTGGCGGCCACTGTTCTTAACTCTGGCGGCCACTGTTCTTAACTCTGGCGGCCACTGTTCTTAACTCTGGCGGCCACTGTTCTTAACTCTGGCGGCCACTGTTCTTAACTCTGGCGGCCACTGTTCTTAACTCTGGCGGCCACTGTTCTTAACTCTGGCGGCCACTGTTCTTAACTCTGGCGGCCACTGTTCTTAACTCTGGCGGCCACTGTTCTTAACTCTGGCGGCCACTGTTCTTAACTCTGGCAGCCACTGTTCTTAACTCTGGCGGCCACTGTTCTTAACTCTGGCGGCCACTGTTCTTAACTCTGGCGGCCACTGTTCTTAACTCTGGCGGCCACTGTTCTTAACTCTGGCGGCCACTGTTCTTAACTCTGGCGGCCACTGTTCTTAACTCTGGCGGCCACTGTTCTTAACTCTGGCGGCCACTGTTCTTAACTCTGGCGGCCACTGTTCTTAACTCTGGCGGCCACTGTTCTTAACTCTGGCGGCCACTGTTCTTAACTCTGGCGGCCACTGTTCTTAACTCTGGCGGCCACTGTTCTTAACTCTGGCGGCCACTGTTCTTAACTCTGGCGGCCACTGTTCTTAACTCTGGCGGCCACTGTTCTTAACTCTGGCGGCCACTGTTCTTAACTCTGGCGGCCACTGTTCTTAACTCTGGCGGCCACTGTTCTTAACTCTGGCGGCCACTGTTCTTAACTCTGGCGGCCACTGTTCTTAACTCTGGCGGCCACTGTTCTTAACTCTGGCGGCCACTGTTCTTAACTCTGGCGGCCACTGTTCTTAACTCTGGCGGCCACTGTTCTTAACTCTGGCGCCACTGTTCCACTGTTCTTAACTCTGGCGGCCACTGTTCTTAACTCTGGCGGCCACTGTTCTTAACTCTGGCGGCCACTGTTCTTAACTCTGGCGGCCACTGTTCTTAACTCTGGCGGCCACTGTTCTTAACTCTGGCGGCCACTGTTCTTAACTCTGGCGGCCACTGTTCTTAACTCTGGCGGCCACTGTTCTTAACTCTGGCGGCCACTGTTCTTAACTCTGGCGGCCACTGTTCTTAACTCTGGCGGCCACTGTTCTTAACTCTGGCGGCCACTGTTCTTAACTCTGGCGGCCACTGTTCTTAACTCTGGCGGCCACTGTTCTTAACTCTGGCGGCCACTGTTCTTAACTCTGGCGGCCACTGTTCTTAACTCTGGCGGCCACTGTTCTTAACTCTGGCAGCCACTGTTCTTAACTCTGGCGGCCACTGTTCTTAACTCTGGCAGCCACTGTTCTTAACTCTGGCGGCCACTGTTCTTAACTCTGGCGGCCACTGTTCTTAACTCTGGCGGCCACTGTTCTTAACTCTGGCGGCCACTGTTCTTAACTCTGGCGGCCACTGTTCTTAACTCTGGCGGCCACTGTTCTTAACTCTGGCGGCCACTGTTCTTAACTCTGGCGGCCACTGTTCTTAACTCTGGCGGCCACTGTTCTTAACTCTGGCGGCCACTGTTCTTAACTCTGGCGGCCACTGTTCTTAACTCTGGCGGCCACTGTTCTTAACTCTGGCGGCCACTGTTCTTAACTCTGGCGGCCACTGTTCTTAACTCTGGCGGCCACTGTTCTTAACTCTGGCGGCCACTGTTCTTAACTCTGGCGGCCACTGTTCTTAACTCTGGCGGCCACTGTTCTTAACTCTGGCGGCCACTGTTCTTAACTCTGGCGGCCACTGTTCTTAACTCTGGCGGCCACTGTTCTTAACTCTGGCAGCCACTGTTCTTAACTCTGGCGGCCACTGTTCTTAACTCTGGCGGCCACTGTTCTTAACTCTGGCGGCCACTGTTCTTAACTCTGGCGGCCACTGTTCTTAACTCTGGCAGCCACTGTTCTTAACTCTGGCGGCCACTGTTCTTAACTCTGGCGGCCACTGTTCTTAACTCTGGCGGCCACTGTTCTTAACTCTGGCGGCCACTGTTCTTAACTCTGGCGGCCACTGTTCTTAACTCTGGCGGCCACTGTTCTTAACTCTGGCGGCCACTGTTCTTAACTCTGGCGGCCACTGTTCTTAACTCTGGCGGCCACTGTTCTTAACTCTGGCGGCCACTGTTCTTAACTCTGGCGGCCACTGTTCTTAACTCTGGCGGCCACTGTTCTTAACTCTGGCGGCCACTGTTCTTAACTCTGGCGGCCACTGTTCTTAACTCTGGCGGCCACTGTTCTTAACTCTGGCGGCCACTGTTCTTAACTCTGGCGGCCACTGTTCTTAACTCTGGCGGCCACTGTTCTTAACTCTGGCGGCCACTGTTCTTAACTCTGGCGGCCACTGTTCTTAACTCTGGCGGCCACTGTTCTTAACTCTGGCGGCCACTGTTCTTAACTCTGGCGGCCACTGTTCTTAACTCTGGCGGCCACTGTTCTTAACTCTGGCGGCCACTGTTCTTAACTCTGGCGGCCACTGTTCTTAACTCTGGCGGCCACTGTTCTTAACTCTGGCGGCCACTGTTCTTAACTCTGGCGGCCACTGTTCTTAACTCTGGCGGCCACTGTTCTTAACTCTGGCGGCCACTGTTCTTAACTCTGGCAGCCACTGTTCTTAACTCTGGCGGCCACTGTTCTTAACTCTGGCGGCCACTGTTCTTAACTCTGGCGGCCACTGTTCTTAACTCTGGCGGCCACTGTTCTTAACTCTGGCGGCCACTGTTCTTAACTCTGGCGGCCACTGTTCTTAACTCTGGCGGCCACTGTTCTTAACTCTGGCGGCCACTGTTCTTAACTCTGGCGGCCACTGTTCTTAACTCTGGCGGCCACTGTTCTTAACTCTGGCGGCCACTGTTCTTAACTCTGGCGGCCACTGTTCTTAACTCTGGCGGCCACTGTTCTTAACTCTGGCGGCCACTGTTCTTAACTCTGGCGGCCACTGTTCTTAACTCTGGCGGCCACTGTTCTTAACTCTGGCGGCCACTGTTCTTAACTCTGGCGGCCACTGTTCTTAACTCTGGCAGCCACTGTTCTTAACTCTGGCAGCCACTGTTCTTAACTCTGGCGGCCACTGTTCTTAACTCTGGCGGCCACTGTTCTTAACTCTGGCGGCCACTGTTCTTAACTTGGCAGCCACTGTTCTTAACTCTGGCAGCCACTGTTCTTAACTCTGGCAGCCACTGTTCTTAACTCTGGCGGCCACTGTTCTTAACTCTGGCGGCCACTGTTCTTAACTCTGGCGGCCACTGTTCTTAACTCTGGCGGCCACTGTTCTTAACTCTGGCAGCCACTGTTCTTAACTCTGGCGGCCACTGTTCTTAACTCTGGCAGCCACTGTTCTTAACTCTGGCGGCCACTGTTCTTAACTCTGGCGGCCACTGTTCTTAACTCTGGCGGCCACTGTTCTTAACTCTGGCGGCCACTGTTCTTAACTCTGGCGGCCACTGTTCTTAACTCTGGCGGCCACTGTTCTTAACTCTGGCGGCCACTGTTCTTAACTCTGGCGGCCACTGTTCTTAACTCTGGCGGCCACTGTTCTTAACTCTGGCGGCCACTGTTCTTAACTCTGGCGGCCACTGTTCTTAACTCTGGCGGCCACTGTTCTTCTCTAACTCTGGCGGCCACTGTTCTTAACTCTGGCGGCCACTGTTCTTAACTCTGGCGGCCACTGTTCTTAACTCTGGCGGCCACTGTTCTTAACTCTGGCGGCCACTGTTCTTAACTCTGGCAGCCACTGTTCTTAACTCTGGCGGCCACTGTTCTTAACTCTGGCGGCCACTGTTCTTAACTCTGGCGGCCACTGTTCTTAACTCTGGCGGCCACTGTTCTTAACTCTGGCGGCCACTGTTCTTAACTCTGGCGGCCACTGTTCTTAACTCTGGCGGCCACTGTTCTTAACTCTGGCGGCCACTGTTCTTAACTCTGGCGGCCACTGTTCTTAACTCTGGCGGCCACTGTTCTTAACTCTGGCGGCCACTGTTCTTAACTCTGGCGGCCACTGTTCTTAACTCTGGCGGCCACTGTTCTTAACTCTGGCGGCCACTGTTCTTAACTCTGGCGGCCACTGTTCTTAACTCTGGCGGCCACTGTTCTTAACTCTGGCGGCCACTGTTCTTAACTCTGGCGGCCACTGTTCTTAACTCTGGCGGCCACTGTTCTTAACTCTGGCGGCCACTGTTCTTAACTCTGGCGGCCACTGTTCTTAACTCTGGCGGCCACTGTTCTTAACTCTGGCGGCCACTGTTCTTAACTCTGGCGGCCACTGTTCTTAACTCTGGCGGCCACTGTTCTTAACTCTGGCGGCCACTGTTCTTAACTCTGGCGGCCACTGTTCTTAACTCTGGCGGCCACTGTTCTTAACTCTGGCGGCCACTGTTCTTAACTCTGGCGGCCACTGTTCTTAACTCTGGCGGCCACTGTTCTTAACTCTGGCGGCCACTGTTCTTAACTCTGGCGGCCACTGTTCTTAACTCTGGCGGCCACTGTTCTTAACTCTGGCGGCCACTGTTCTTAACTCTGGCGGCCACTGTTCTTAACTCTGGCGGCCACTGTTCTTAACTCTGGCGGCCACTGTTCTTAACTCTGGCGGCCACTGTTCTTAACTCTGGCGGCCACTGTTCTTAACTCTGGCAGCCACTGTTCTTAACTCTGGCGGCCACTGTTCTTAACTCTGGCGGCCACTGTTCTTAACTCTGGCAGCCACTGTTCTTAACTCTGGCGGCCACTGTTCTTAACTCTGGCGGCCACTGTTCTTAACTCTGGCGGCCACTGTTCTTAACTCTGGCGGCCACTGTTCTTAACTCTGGCGGCCACTGTTCTTAACTCTGGCGGCCACTGTTCTTAACTCTGGCGGCCACTGTTCTTAACTCTGGCGGCCACTGTTCTTAACTCTGGCGGCCACTGTTCTTAACTCTGGCGGCCACTGTTCTTAACTCTGGCGGCCACTGTTCTTAACTCTGGCGGCCACTGTTCTTAACTCTGGCGGCCACTGTTCTTAACTCTGGCGGCCACTGTTCTTAACTCTGGCGGCCACTGTTCTTAACTCTGGCGGCCACTGTTCTTAACTCTGGCGGCCACTGTTCTTAACTCTGGCGGCCACTGTTCTTAACTCTGGCGGCCACTGTTCTTAACTCTGGCGGCCACTGTTCTTAACTCTGGCGGCCACTGTTCTTAACTCTGGCGGCCACTGTTCTTAACTCTGGCGGCCACTGTTCTTAACTCTGGCGGCCACTGTTCTTAACTCTGGCGGCCACTGTTCTTAACTCTGGCGGCCACTGTTCTTAACTCTGGCCACTGTTCTTAACTCTGGCGGCCACTGTTCTTAACTCTGGCGGCCACTGTTCTTAACTCTGGCAGCCACTGTTCTTAACTCTGGCGGCCACTGTTCTTAACTCTGGCGGCCACTGTTCTTAACTCTGGCGGCCACTGTTCTTAACTCTGGCGGCCACTGTTCTTAACTCTGGCAGCCACTGTTCTTAACTCTGGCGGCCACTGTTCTTAACTCTGGCAGCCACTGTTCTTAACTCTGGCGGCCACTGTTCTTAACTCTGGCGGCCACTGTTCTTAACTCTGGCGGCCACTGTTCTTAACTCTGGCGGCCACTGTTCTTAACTCTGGCGGCCACTGTTCTTAACTCTGGCGGCCACTGTTCTTAACTCTGGCAGCCACTGTTCTTAACTCTGGCGGCCACTGTTCATAACTCTGGCGGCCACTGTTCTTAACTCTGGCAGCCACTGTTCTTAACTCTGGCAGCCACTGTTCTTAACTCTGGCGGCCACTGTTCTTAACTCTGGCAGCCACTGTTCTTAACTCTGGCGGCCACTGTTCTTAACTCTGGCGGCCACTGTTCTTAACTCTGGCGGCCACTGTTCTTAACTCTGGCGGCCACTGTTCTTAACTCTGGCGGCCACTGTTCTTAACTCTGGCGGCCACTGTTCTTAACTCTGGCGGCCACTGTTCTTAACTCTGGCGGCCACTGTTCTTAACTCTGGCGGCCACTGTTCTTAACTCTGGCGGCCACTGTTCTTAACTCTGGCGGCCACTGTTCTTAACTTTGGCGGCCACTGTTCTTAACTCTGGCAGCCACTGTTCGTAACTCTGGCAGCCACTGTTCTTAACTCTGGCGGCCACTGTTCTTAACTCTGGCGGCCACTGTTCTTAACTCTGGCGGCCACTGTTCTTAACTCTGGCGGCCCTGTTCTTAACTGTGTTCTTAACTCTGGCGGCCACTGTTCTTAACTCTGGCGGCCACTGTTCTTAACTCTGGCGGACACTGTTCTTAAATCTGGCAGCCACTGTTCTTAACTCTGGCGGCCACTGTTCTTAACTCTGGCGGCCACTGTTCTTAACTCTGGCGGCCACTGTTCTTAACTCTGGCGGCCACTGTTCTTAACTCTGGCGGCCACTGTTCTTAACTCTGGCAGCCACTGTTCTTAACTCTGGCGGCCACTGTTCTTAACTCTGGCGGCCACTGTTCTTAACTCTGGCGGCCACTGTTCTTAACTATGGCGGCCACTGTTCTTAACTCTGGCGGCCACTGTTCTTAACTCTGGCGGCCACTGTTCTTAACTCTGGCTGCAACTGTTCTTAACTCTGGCGGCCACTGTTCTTAACTCTGGCAGCCACTGTTCTTAACTCTGGCGGCCACTGTTCTTAACTCTGGCGGCCACTGTTCTTAACTCTGGCAGCTACGGTTCTTAACTCTGGCGGCCACTGTTCTTACCTCTGGCAGCCACTGTTCTGAACTCTGATGGCCACTGTTCTTAACTCTGGCGGCCACTGTTCTTAACTATGGCGGCCACTGTTCTTAACTCTGGCGGCCACTGTTCTTAACTCTGGCGGCCACTGTTCTTAACTCTGGCTGCAACTGTTCTTAACTCTGGCGGCCACTGTTCTTAACTCTGGCAGCCACTGTTCTTAACTCTGGCAGCCACTGTTCTTAACTCTGGCGGCCACTGTTCTTAACTCTGGCGGCCACTGTTCTTAACTCTGCCACTGTTCTTAACTCTGGGCCACTGTTCTTAACTCTGGCGGCCACTGTTCTTAACTCTGGCAGCCACTGTTCTTAACTCTGGCGGCCACTGTTCTTAACTCTGGCGGCCACTGTTCTTAACTCTGGCGGCCACTGTTCTTAACTCTGGCTGCAACTGTTCTTAACTCTGGCGGCCACTGTTCTTAACTCTGGCGGCCACTGTTCTTAACTCTGGCGGCCACTGTTCTTAACTCTGGCGGCCACTGTTCTTAACTCTGGCAGCCACTGTTCTTAACTCTGGCGGCCACTGTTCTTAACTCTGGCGGCCACTGTTCTTAACTCTGGCGGCCACTGTTCTTAACTCTGGCGGCCACTGTTCTTAACTCTGGCGGCCACTGTTCTTAACTCTGGCGGCCACTGTTCTTAACTCTGGCAGCCACTGTTCTTAACTCTGGCGGCCACTGTTCTTAACTCTGGCGGCCACTGTTCTTAACTCTGGCAGCCACTGTTCTTAACTCTGGCGGCCACTGTTCTTAACTCTGGCGGCCACTGTTCTTAACTCTGGCGGCCACTGTTCTTAACTCTGGCGGCCACTGTTCTTAACTCTGGCGGCCACTGTTCTTAACTCTGGCGGCCACTGTTCTTAACTCTGGCGGCCACTGTTCTTAACTCTGGCGGCCACTGTTCTTAACTCTGGCGGCCACTGTTCTTAACTCTGGCGGCCACTGTTCTTAACTCTGGCGGCCACTGTTCTTAACTCTGGCGGCCACTGTTCTTAACTCTGGCGGCCACTGTTCTTAACTCTGGCGGCCACTGTTCTTAACTCTGGCGGCCACTGTTCTTAACTCTGGCGGCCACTGTTCTTAACTCTGGCGGCCACTGTTCTTAACTCTGGCAGCCACTGTTCTTAACTCTGGCGGCCACTGTTCTTAACTCTGGCGGCCACTGTTCTTAACTCTGGCGGCCACTGTTCTTAACTCTGGCGGCCACTGTTCTTAACTCTGGCAGCCACTGTTCTTAACTCTGGCGGCCACTGTTCTTAACTCTGGCGGCCACTGTTCTTAACTCTGGCAGCCACTGTTCTTAACTCTGGCGGCCACTGTTCTTAACTCTGGCGGCCACTGTTCTTAACTCTGGCGGCCACTGTTCTTAACTCTGGCGGCCACTGTTCTTAACTTCTTAACTCTGGCGGCCACTGTTCTTAACTCTGGCGGCCACTGTTCTTAACTCTGGCGGCCACTGTTCTTAACTCTGGCGGCCACTGTTCTTAACTCTGGCGGCCACTGTTCTTAACTCTGCCACTGTTCTTAACTCTGGCGGCCACTGTTCTTAACTCTGGCGGCCACTGTTCTTAACTCTGGCAGCCACTGTTCTTAACTCTGGCAGCCACTGTTCTTAACTCTGGCGGCCACTGTTCTTAACTCTGGCGGCCACTGTTCTTAACTCTGGCGGCCACTGTTCTTAACTCTGGCGGCCACTGTTCTTAACTCTGGCGGCCACTGTTCTTAACTCTGGCGGCCACTGTTCTTAACTCTGGCGGCCACTGTTCTTAACTCTGGCGGCCACTGTTCTTAACTCTGGCGGCCACTGTTCTTAACTCTGGCGGCCACTGTTCTTAACTCTGGCAGCCACTGTTCTTAACTCTGGCGGCCACTGTTCTTAACTCTGGCGGCCACTGTTCTTAACTCTGGCGGCCACTGTTCTTAACTCTGGCGGCCACTGTTCTTAACTCTGGCGGCCACTGTTCTTAACTCTGGCAGCCACTGTTCTTAACTCTGGCGGCCACTGTTCTTAACTCTGGCAGCCACTGTTCTTAACTCTGGCAGCCACTGCCACTGTTCTTAACTCTGGCGGCCACTGTTCTTAACTCTGGCGGCCACTGTTCTTAACTCTGGCGGCCACTGTTCTTAACTCTGGCGGCCACTGTTCTTAACTCTGGCGGCCACTGTTCTTAACTCTGGCGGCCACTGTTCTTAACTCTGGCGGCCACTGTTCTTAACTCTGGCGGCCACTGTTCTTAACTCTGGCGGCCACTGTTCTTAACTCTGGCGGCCACTGTTCTTAACTCTGGCGGCCACTGTTCTTAACTCTGGCGGCCACTGTTCTTAACTCTGGCGGCCACTGTTCTTAACTCTGGCGGCCACTGTTCTTAACTCTGGCGGCCACTGTTCTTAACTCTGGCGGCCACTGTTCTTAACTCTGGCGGCCACTGTTCTTAACTCTGGCGGCCACTGTTCTTAACTCTGGCGGCCACTGTTCTTAACTCTGGCGGCCACTGTTCTTAACTCTGGCGGCCACTGTTCTTAACTCTGGCGGCCACTGTTCTTAACTCTGGCGGCCACTGTTCTTAACTCTGGCGGCCACTGTTCTTAACTCTGGCGGCCACTGTTCTTAACTCTGGCGGCCACTGTTCTTAACTCTGGCAGCCACTGTTCTTAACTCTGGCGGCCACTGTTCTTAACTCTGGCGGCCACTGTTCTTAACTCTGGCGGCCACTGTTCTTAACTCTGGCGGCCACTGTTCTTAACTCTGGCAGCCACTGTTCTTAACTCTGGCGGCCACTGTTCTTAACTCTGGCGGCCACTGTTCTTAACTCTGGCAGCCACTGTTCTTAACTCTGGCGGCCACTGTTCTTAACTCTGGCAGCCACTGTTCTTAACTCTGGCGGCCACTGTTCTTAACTCTGGCGGCCACTGTTCTTAACTCTGGCGGCCACTGTTCTTAACTCTGGCGGCCACTGTTCTTAACTCTGGCGGCCACTGTTCTTAACTCTGGCGGCCACTGTTCTTAACTCTGGCAGCTGTTCACTGTTCTTAACTCTGGCGGCCACTGTTCTTAACTCTGGCGGCCACTGTTCTTAACTCTGGCGGCCACTGTTCTTAACTCTGGCGGCCACTGTTCTTAACTCTGGCGGCCACTGTTCTTAACTCTGGCGCCACTGCCACTGTTCTTAACTCTGGCGGCCACTGTTCTTAACTCTGGCGGCCACTGTTCTTAACTCTGGCGGCCACTGTTCTTAACTCTGGCAGCCACTGTTCTTAACTCTGGCGGCTTAACTGTTCTTAACTCTGGCAGCCACTGTTCTTAACTCTGGCGGCCACTGTTCTTAACTCTGGCAGCCACTGTTCTTAACTCTGGCGGCCACTGTTCTTAACTCTGGCGGCCACTGTTCTTAACTCTGGCGGCCACTGTTCTTAACTCTGGCGGCCACTGTTCTTAACTCTGGCGGCCACTGTTCTTAACTCTGGCGGCCACTGTTCTTAACTCTGGCGGCCACTGTTCTTAACTCTGGCGGCCACTGTTCTTAACTCTGGCAGCCACTGTTTTTAACTCTGGCAGCCACTGTTCTTAACGCTGGCGGCCACTGTTCTTAACTCTGGCGGCCACTGTTCTTAACTCTGGCAGCCACTGTTCTTAACTCTGGCAGCCACTGTTCTTAACTCTGGCGGCCACTGTTCTTAACTCTGGCAGCCACTGTTCTGAACTCTGATGGCCACTGTTCTTAACTCTGGCATCCACTGTTCTTAACTCTGTCGGCCACTGTTCTTAACTATGGCGGCCACTGTTCCTAACTCTGGCGGCCACTGTTCTTAACTCTGGCGGCCACTGTTCTTAACTCTGGCGGCCACTGTTCTTAACTCTGGCGGCCACTGTTCTTAACTCTGGCGGCCACTGTTCTTAACTTTGGCGGCCACTGTTCTTAACTCTGGCAGCCACTGTTCTTAACTCTGGCAGCCACTGTTCTTAACTCTGGCGGCCACTGTTCTTAACTCTGGCGGCAACTGTTCATAACTCTGGCGGCAACTGTTCTTAACTCTGGCGGCCACTGTTCTTAACTCCGGCAGCCACTGTTCTTTACTCTGGTGGCCACTGTTCTTAACTCTGGCAGCCACTGTTCTTAACTCTGGCAGCCACTGTTCTTAACTCTGGCTGGCCACTGTTCTTAACTCTGGCGGCCACTGTTCTTAACTCTGGCGGCAACTGTTCTTAACTCTGGCGGCCACTGTTCTTAACTCTGGCGGCCACTGTTCTTAACTCTGGCAGCCACTGTTCTTAATTCTGGCGGCCACTGTTCTTACCTCTGGCAGCCACTGTTCTGAACTCTGATGGCCACTGTTCTTAACTCTGGCATCCACTGTTCTTAACTCTGGCGGCCACTGTTCTTAACAATGGCGGCCACTGTTCTTAACTCTGGCGGCCACTGTTCTTAACTCTGGCGGCCACTGTTCTTAACTCTGGCGGCCACTGTTCTTAACTCTGGCGGCCACTGTTCTTAACTCTGGCGGCCACTGTTCTTAACTCTGGCGGCCACTGTTCTTAACTCTGGCGGCCACTGTTCTTAACTCTGGCGGCCACTGTTCTTAACTCTGGCAGCCACTGTTCTTAACTCTGGCGGCCACTGTTCTTAACTCTGGCGGCCACTGTTCTTAACTCTGGCAGCCACTGTTCTTAACTCTGGCAGCCACTGTTCTTAACTCTGGCGGCCACTGTTCTTAACTCTGGCAGCCACTGTTCTTAACTCTGGCGGCCACTGTTCTTAACTCTGGCGGCCACTGTTCTTAACTCTGGCGGCCACTGTCTTAACTCTGGCGGCCACTGTTCTTAACTCTGGCGGCCACTGTTCTTAACTCTGGCGGCCACTGTTCTTAACTCTGGCGGCCACTGTTCTTAACTCTGGCGGCCACTGTTCTTAACTCTGGCGGCCACTGTTCTTAACTCTGGCGGCCACTGTTCTTAACTCTGGCAGCCACTGTTCTTAACTCTGGCAGCCACTGTTCTTAACTCTGGCGGCCACTGTTCTTAACTCTGGCGGCCACTGTTCTTAACTCTGGCGGCCACTGTTCTTAACTCTGGCGGCCACTGTTCTTAACTCTGGCGGCCACTGTTCTTAACTCTGGCGGCCACTGTTAACTCTGGCGGCCACTGTTCTCTGGCGGCCACTGTTCTTAACTCTGGCGGCCACTGTTCTTAACTCTGGCGGCCACTGTTCTTAACTCTGGCGGCCACTGTTCTTAACTCTGGCGGCCACTGTTCTTAACTCTGGCGGCCACTGTTCTTAACTCTGGCGGCCACTGTTCTTAACTCTGGCGGCCACTGTTCTTAACTCTGGCGGCCACTGTTCTTAACTCTGGCGGCCACTGTTCTTAACTCTGGCGGCCACTGTTCTTAACTCTGGCGGCCACTGTTCTTAACTCTGGCGGCCACTGTTCTTAACTCTGGCGGCCACTGTTCTTAACTCTGGCGGCCACTGTTCTTAACTCTGGCAGCCACTGTTCTTAACTCTGGCGGCCACTGTTCTTAACTCTGGCGGCCACTGTTCTTAACTCTGGCAGCCACTGTTCTTAACTCTGGCGGCCACTGTTCTTAACTCTGGCGGCCACTGTTCTTAACTCTGGCGGCCACTGTTCTTAACTCTGGCGGCCACTGTTCTTAACTCTGGCGGCCACTGTTCTTAACTCTGGCGGCCACTGTTCTTAACTCTGGCGGCCACTGTTCTTAACTCTGGCGGCCACTGTTCTTAACTCTGGCGGCCACTGTTCTTAACTCTGGCGGCCACTGTTCTTAACTCTGGCAGCCACTGTTCTTAACTCTGGCGGCCACTGTTCTTAACTCTGGCGGCCACTGTTCTTAACTCTGGCGGCCACTGTTCTTAACTCTGGCGGCCACTGTTCTTAACTCTGGCGGCCACTGTTCTTAACTCTGGCGGCCACTGTTCTTAACTCTGGCGGCCACTGTTCTTAACTCTGGCGGCCACTGTTCTTAACTCTGGCGGCCACTGTTCTTAACTCTGGCGGCCACTGTTCTTAACTCTGGCGGCCACTGTTCTTAACTCTGGCGGCCACTGTTCTTAACTCTGGCGGCCACTGTTCTTAACTCTGGCGGCCACTGTTCTTAACTCTGGCGGCCACTGTTCTTAACTCTGGCGGCCACTGTTCTTAACTCTGGCGGCCACTGTTCTTAACTCTGGCGGCCACTGTTCTTAACTCTGGCGGCCACTGTTCTTAACTCTGGCGGCCACTGTTCTTAACTCTGGCGGCCACTGTTCTTAACTCTGGCGGCCACTGTTCTTAACTCTGGCAGCCACTGTTCTTAACTCTGGCGGCCACTGTTCTTAACTCTGGCAGCCACTGTTCTTAACTCTGGCGGCCACTGTTCTTAACTCTGGCGGCCACTGTTCTTAACTCTGGCACTGTTCTTAACTCTGGTGGCCACTGTTCTTAACTCTGGCAGCCACTGTTCTTAACTCTGGCGGCCACTGTTCTTAACTCTGGCTCTGTTCTTAACTCGGCCACTGTTCTTAACTCTGCCACTGTTCTTAACTCTGGCGGCCACTGTTCTTAACTCTGGCGGCCACTGTTCTTAACTCTGGCGGCCACTGTTCTTAACTCTGGCGGCCACTGTTCTTAACTCTGGCGGCCACTGTTCTTAACTCTGGCGGCCACTGTTCTTAACTCTGGCGGCCACTGTTCTTAACTCTGGCGGCCACTGTTCTTAACTCTGGCGGCCACTGTTCTTAACTCTGGCAGCCACTGTTCTTAACTCTGGCGGCCACTGTTCTCTCTGGCGGTTCTTAACTGTTCTTAACTCTGGCGGCCACTGTTCTTAACTCTGGCGGCCACTGTTCCTAACTCTGGTGGCCACTGTTCTTAACTCTGGCGGCCACTGTTCTTAACTCTGGCGGCCACTGTTCTTAACTCTGGCAGCCACTGTTCTTAACTCTGGCGGCCACTGTTCTTAACTCTGGCGGCCACTGTTCTTAACTCTGGCGGCCACTGTTCTTAACTCTGGCGGCCACTGTTCTTAACTCTGGCAGCCACTGTTCTTAACTCTGGCGGCCACTGTTCTTAACTCTGGCAGCCACTGTTCTTAACTCTGGCGGCCACTGTTCTTAACTCTGGCGGCCACTGTTCTTAACTCTGTTCTTAACTCTGGCAGCCACTGTTCTTAACTCTGGCGGCCACTGTTCTTAACTCTGGTGGCCACTGTTCTTAACTCTGGCAGCTACTGTTTTTAACTCTGGCGGCCACTGTTCTTAACTCTGGTGGCCACTGTTCTTAACTCTGGCAGCCACTGTTTTTAACTCTGGCTGGCCACTGTTCTTAACTCTGGCAGCCACTGTTCTTAACTCTGGCAGCCACTGTTCTTAACTCTGGCGGCCACTGTTCATAACTCTGGCGGCCACTGTTCCTAAGTCTAGGGGCCACTGTTCTTAACTCTGGCAGCCACTGTTCTTAACTCTGGTGGCCACTGTTCTTAACTCTGGCAGCCACTGTTCTTAACTCTGGCAGCCACTGTTCTTAACTCTGGCAGCCACTGTTCTTAACTCTGGCGGCCACTGTTCTTAACTCTGGCAGCCACTGTTCTTAACTCTGGCAGCCACTGTTCTTAACTCTGGCGGCCACTGTTCTTAACTCTGGCGGCCACTGTTCTTAACTCTGGCAGCCACTGTTCTTAACTCTGGCGGCCACTGTTCTTAACTCTGGCAGCCACTGTTCTTAACTCTGGCAGCCACTGTTCTTAACTCTGGCAGCCACTGTTCTTAACTCTGGCGGCCACTGTTCTTAACTATGGCGGCCACTGTTCTTAACTCTGGCAGCCACTGTTCGTAACTCTGGCAGCCACTGTTCTTAACTCTGGCGGTTCTTAACTCTGTTCTTAACTCTGGCGGCCACTGTTCTTAACTCTGGCGGCCACTGTTCTTAACTCTGGCGGCCACTGTTCTTAACTCTGGCGGCCACTGTTCTTAACTCTGGCAGCCACTGTTCTTAACTCTGGCGGCCACTGTTCTAACTCTAACTGTTCTAACTCTGGCAGCCACTGTTCTTAACTCTGGCGGCCACTGTTCTTAACTCTGGTGGCCACTGTTCTTAACTCTGGCGGCAACTGTTCTTAACTCTGGTGGCCACTGTTCTTAACTCTGGCGGCCACTGTTCTTAACTCTGGCGGCCACTGTTCTTAACTCTGGCATGCACTGTTCTTAACTCTGGCAGCCACTGTTTTTAACTCTGGCGGTAACTGTTCTTAGCTCTGGCGGCAACTGTTCTTAACTCTGGCAGCCACTGTTCTTAACTCTGGCAGCCACTGTTCTTAACTCTGGCGGCCACTGTTCTTAACTCTGGCGGCCACTGTTCTTATCTCTGGCGGCCACTGTTCTTAACTCTGGCGGCCACTGTTCTTAACTCTGGCGGCCACTGTTTTTAACTCTGGCAGCCACTGTTCTTAACTCTGGCAGCCACTGTTCTTAACTCTGGCGGCCACTGTTCTTAACTCTGGCGGCCACTGTTCTTAACTCTGGCAGCCACTGTTCTTAACTCTGGCGGCCACTGTTCTTAACTCTGGTAGCCACTGTTCTTAACTCTGGCAGCCACTTTTCTTAAATCTGGTGCCACTGTTCTTAACTCTGGCGGCCACTGTTCCTAACTCTGGCGGCCACTGTTTTTAACTCTGGCGGCCACTGTTCTTAACTCTGGCGGCCACTGTTCTTACCTCTGGCAACCACTATTCTTAACTCTGGCGGCAACTGTTACTAACTCGGGCAGCCACTGTTCCTAACTCTTGCGGCCACTGTTCTTAACACTTGCAGCCACTGTTCTTAACTCTGGCGGCCACTGTTCTTAACTCTGGTGGCCACTGTTCTTAACTCTGGCAGCTACTGTTTTTAACTCTGGCGGCCACTGTTCTTAACTCTGGTGGCCACTGTTCTTAACTCTGGCGGCCACTGTTCTTAACTCTGGCAGCCACTGTTCTTAACTCTGGCGGCCACTGTTCTTAACTCTGGCGGCCACTGTTCTTAACTCTGGCGGCCACTGTTCTTAACTCTGGCGGCCACTGTTCTTAACTCTGGCGGCCACTGTTCTTAACTCTGGCGGCCACTGTTCTTAACTCTGGCGGCCACTGTTCTTAACTCTGGCGGCCACTGTTCTTAACTCTGGAGCCACTGTTCTTAACTCTGGCGGCCACTGTTCTTAACTCTGGTGGCCACTGTTCTTAACTCTGGCAGCCACTGTTTTTAACTCTGGCGGCCACTGTTCTTAACTCTGGCGGCCACTGTTCTTAACTCTGGCAGCCACTGTTCTTAACTCTGGTTCTTAACTCTGGCCACTGTTCTTAACTCTGGCAGCCACTGTTCTTAACTCTGGCTGGCCACTGTTCTTAACTCTGGCGGCCACTGTTCTTAACTCTGGCGGCCACTGTTCTTAACTCTGGTGGCCACTGTTCTTAACTCTGGCGGCCACTGTTCTTAACTCTGGTTGGCCACTGTTCTTAACTCTGGCTGGCCACTGTTCTTAACTCTGGCAGCCACTGTTCTTAACTCTGGCGGCCACTGTTCTTAACTCTGGCGGCCACTGTTCTTAACTCTGGCGGCCACTGTTCTTAACTCTGGCGGCCACTGTTCTTAACTCTGGCAGCCACTGTTCTTAACTCTGGCGGCCACTGTTCTTAACTCTGGCGGCCACTGTTCTTAACTCTGGCGGCCACTGTTCTTAACTCTGGCGGCCACTGTTCTTAACTCTGGCGGCCACTGTTCTTAACTCTGGCGGCCACTGTTCTTAACTCTGGCGGCCACTGTTCTTAACTCTGGCGGCCACTGTTCTTAACTCTGGCGGCCACTGTTCTTAACTCTGGCGGCCACTGTTCTTAACTCTGGCGGCCACTGTTCTTAACTCTGGCGGCCACTGTTCTTAACTCTGGCGGCCACTGTTCTTAACTCTGGCGGCCACTGTTCTTAACTCTGGTTCTTAACTGTTCTTAACTCTGGCTGGCCACTGTTCTTAACTCTGGCGGCCACTGTTCTTAACTCTGGCGGCCACTGTTCTTAACTCTGGCAGCCACTGTTCTTAACTCTGGCGGACACTGTTCCTAACTCTGGCAGCCACTGTTCTTAACTCTAGCGGCAACTGTTCTTAACTCTGGCAGCCACTGTTCTTAACTCTGGCGGCCACTGTTCCTAACTCTGGCGGCAACTGTTCTTAACTCTGGCGGCCACTGTTCTTAACTCTGGCGGCCACTGTTCTTAACTCTGGCGGCCACTGTTCTTAACTCTGGTGGCCACTGTTCTTAACTCTGGCGGCCACTGTTCTTAACTCTGGCTCTGGCAGCCACTGTTCTTAACTCTGGCGGCCACTGTTCTTAACTCTGGTTCTTAACTCTGGGCCACTGTTCTTAACTCTGGCGGCCACTGTTCTTAACTCTGGCGGCCACTGTTCTTAACTCTGGCAGCCACTGTTCTTAACTCTGGCGGCCACTGTTCTTAACTCTGGCGGCCACTGTTCTTAACTCTGGCGGCCACTGTTCTTAACTCTGGCGGCCACTGTTCTTAACTCTGGCGGCCACTGTTAACTCTGGCGGCCACTGTTCTTAACTCTGGCGGCCACTGTTCTTAACTCTGGCGGCCACTGTTCTTAACTCTGGTAGCCACTGTTCTTAACTCTGGCGGCCACTGTTCTTAACTCTGGCGGCCACTGTTCTTAACTCTGGCGCCACTGTTCTTAACTCTGGTAGCCACTGTTCTTAACTCTGGCAGCCACTGTTCTTAACTCTGGCGGCCACTGTTCTTAACTCTGGCGCCACTGTTCTTAACTGCAACTGTTCTTAACTCTGGCGGCCACTGTTCTTAACTCTGGCGGCCACTGTTCTTAACTCTGGCGGCCACTGTTCTTAACTCTGGCGGCCACTGTTCTTAACTCTGGCGGCCACTGTTCTTAACTCTGGCAGCCACTGTTCTTAACTCTGGCGGCCACTGTTCTTAACTCTGGCAGCCACTGTTCTTAACTCTGGCGGCCACTGTTCTTAACTCTGGCGGCCACTGTTCTTAACTCTGGCGGCCACTGTTCTTAACTCTGGCAGCCACTGTTCTTAACTCTGGCAGCCACTGTTCTTAACTCTGGCGGCCACTGTTCTTAACTCTGGCGGCCACTGTTCTTAACTCTGGCGGCCACTGTTCTTAACTCTGGCGGCCACTGTTCTTAACTCTGGCGGCCACTGTTCTTAACTCTGGCGGCCACTGTTCTTAACTCTGGCGGCCACTGTTCTTAACTCTGGCGGCCACTGTTCTTAACTCTGGCGGCCACTGTTCTTAACTCTGGCGGCCACTGTTCTTAACTCTGGCGGCCACTGTTCTTAACTCTGGCGGCCACTGTTCTTAACTCTGGCGGCCACTGTTCTTAACTCTGGCAGCCACTGTTCTTAACTCTGGCGGCCACTGTTCTTAACTCTGGCGGCCACTGTTCTTAACTCTGGCGGCCACTGTTCTTAACTCTGGCAGCCACTGTTCTTAACTCTGGCGGCCACTGTTCTTAACTCTGGCAGCCACTGTTCTTAACTCTGGCGGCCACTGTTCTTAACTCTGGCGGCCACTGTTCTTAACTCTGGCGGCCACTGTTCTTAACTCTGGCGGCCACTGTTCTTAACTCTGGCGGCCACTGTTCTTAACTCTGGCAGCCACTGTTCTTAACTCTGGCAGCCACTGTTCTTAACTCTGGCGGCCACTGTTCTTAACTCTGGCGGCCACTGTTCTTAACTCTGGCGGCCACTGTTCTTAACTCTGGCGGCCACTGTTCTTAACTCTGGCGGCCACTGTTCTTAACTCTGGCAGCCACTGTTCTTAACTCTGGCAGCCACTGTTCTTAACTCTGGCGGCCACTGTTCTTAACTCTGGCGGCCACTGTTCTTAACTCTGGCGGCCACTGTTCTTAACTCTAACTGTTCTTAACTCTGGCGCCACTGTTCTTAACTCTGGCGGCCACTGTTCTTAACTCTGGCGGCCACTGTTCTTAACTCTGGCGGCCACTGTTCTTAACTCTGGCGGCCACTGTTCTTAACTCTGGCGGCCACTGTTCTTAACTCTGGCAGCCACTGTTCTTAACTCTGGCAGCCACTGTTCTTAACTCTGGCGGCCACTGTTCTTAACTCTGGCGGCCACTGTTCTTAACTCTGGCGGCCACTGTTCTTAACTCTGGCGGCCACTGTTCTTAACTCTGGCGGCCACTGTTCTTAACTCTGGCAGCCACTGTTCTTAACTCTGGCGGCCACTGTTCTTAACTCTGGCGGCCACTGTTCTTAACTCTGGCGGCCACTGTTCTTAACTATGGCGGCCAATGTTCTTAACTCTGGCGGCCACTGTTCTTACCTCTGGCGGCCACTGTTCTTAACTCTGGCGGCAACTGTTCTTAACTCTGGCGGCCACTGTTCTTAACTCTGGCGGCCACTGTTCTTAACTCTGGCTGGCGGCCACTGTTCTTAACTCTGGCGGCCACTGTTCTTAACTCTGGCGGCCACTGTTCGGCTCTGGCGGCCACTGTTCTTAACTCTGGCGGCCACTGTTCTTAACTCTGGCGGCCACTGTTCTTAACTCTGGCGGCCACTGTTCTTAACTCTGGCGGCCACTGTTCTTAACTCTGGCGGCCACTGTTCTTAACTCTGGCGGCCACTGTTCTTAACTCTGGCGGCCACTGTTCTTAACTCTGGCGGCCACTGTTCTTAACTCTGGCGGCCACTGTTCTTAACTCTGTTCGGCCACTGTTCTTAACTCTGGCGGCCACTGTTCTTAACTCTGGCGGCCACTGTTCTTAACTCTGGTGGCCACTGTTCTTAACTCTGGCGGCCACTGTTCTTAACTCTGGCAGCCACTGTTCTTAACTCTGGCAGCCACTGTTCTTAACTCTGGCGGCCACTGTTCCTAACTCTGGCAGCCACTGTTCTTAACTCTGGCGGCCACTGTTCTTAACTCTGGCAGCCACTGTTCTTAACTCTGGCAGCCACTGTTCTTAACTCTGGCGGCCACTGTTCTTAACTCTGGCGGCCACTGTTCTTAACTCTGGCAGCCACTGTTCTTAACTCTGGCGGCCACTGTTCTTAACTCTGGCAGCCACTGTTCTTAACTCTGGCGGCCACTGTTCTTAACTCTGGCAGCCACTGTTCTTAACTCTGGCGGCCACTGTTCTTAACTCTGGCGGCCACTGTTCTTAACTCTGGCGGCCACTGTTCTTAACTCTGGCAGCCACTGTTCTTAACTCTGTTGGCCACTGTTCTTAACTCTGGCGGCCACTGTTCTTAACTCTGGCAGCCACTGTTCTTAACTCTGGCGGCCACTGTTCTTAACTCTGGCGGCCACTGTTCTTAACTCTGGCGGCCACTTAACTCTGGCAGCCACTGTTCTTAACTCTGGCGGCCACTGTTCTTAACTCTGGCGGCAACTGTTCTTAACTCTGGCGGCCACTGTTCCTAACTCTGGCAGCCACTGTTCTTAACTCTGGCGGCAACTGTTCTTAACTCTGGCGGCCACTGTTCTTAACACTTGCAGCCACTGTTCTTAACTCTAGCGGCCACTGTTCTTAACTCTGGCGGCCACTGTTCTTAACTATAGCGGCCACTGTTCTTAACTCTGGCGGCCACTGTTCTTAACTCTGGCGGCCACTGTTCTTAACTCTGGCGGCCACTGTTCTTAACTCTGTTGGCCACTGTTCTTAACTCTGGCGGCCACTGTTCTTAACTCTGGCAGCAACTGTTCTTAACTCTGGCGGCCACTGTTCTTAACTCTGGCGGCCACTGTTCTTAACTCTGGCGGCCACTGTTCTTAACTCTGGCGGCCACTGTTCTTAACTCTGGCGGCCACTGTTCTTAACTCTGGCGGCCACTGTTCTTAACTCTAGCAACCACTGTTGTTATCTCTGGCAGCAACTGTTTTTAACTCTGGCGTCCAATGCTCTTCACTCTGGCAGCCACTGTTCTCAACTCTGGAGGCCACTGTTCATAACTATGGCGGCCACTGTTCTTAACTATTACAGCCACTGTTCTTAACTCTGGCGGCCACTCTTCTTATCTCTGACCGCCACTGTTCTTAACTCTGGCGGCCACTGTTCTTAACTCTGGCGGCCACTGTTCTTAACTCTCTGGCGGCCACTGTTCTTAACTCTGGCGGCCACTGTTCTTAACTCTGGCGGCCACTGTTCCTAACTCTGGCAGCCACTGTTCTTAACTCTGGCGGCCACTGTTCTTAACTCTGGCGGCCACTGTTCTTAACTCTGGCAGCCACTGTTCTTAACTCTGGGGGCCACTGTTCTTAACTCTGTTGGCCACTGTTCTTAACTCTGGCGGCCACTGTTCTTAACTCTGGCGGCCACTGTTCTTAACTCTGGCGGCCACTGTTCTTAACTCTGGCAGCCACTGTTCTTAACTCTGGCGGCCACTGTTCTTAACTCTGGCGGCCACTGTTCTTAACTCTGGCGGCCACTGTTCTTAACTCTGGCGGCCACTGTTCTTAACTCTGGCGGCCACTGTTCTTAACTCTGGCGGCCACTGTTCTTAACTCTGGCGGCCACTGTTCTTAACTCTGGCAGCCACTGTTCTTAACTCTGGTGGCCACTGTTCTTAACTCTGGCAGCCACTGTTTTTAACTCTGGCAGCCACTGTTCTTAACTCTGGCAGCCACTGTTCTTAACTCTGGCGGCCACTGTTCTTAACTCTGGCAGCCACTGTTCTTAACTCTGGCAGCCACTGTTCTTAACTCTGGCGGCCACTGTTCTTAACTCTGGCAGCCACTGTTCTTAACTCTGGTGGCCACTGTTCTTAACTCTGGCAGCCACTGTTCTTAACTCTGGCGGCAACTGTTCCTAACTCTGGCAGCCACTGTTCTTAACTCTGGTGGCCACTGTTCTTAACTCTGGCTTAACTCTGTATCCAGTACTATTATACATACAATTTTAATGCAAAATGAAAAAAGGCCACTGTTCTTAACTCTGGCGGCCACTGTTCTTAACTCTGGCACTGCCACTGTTCTTAACTCTGGCGACGCCACTGTTCACTCCCTATCACTTTAACACTTCTGGCAAATAGTTTTCCACTGACCTCTCCCAGCTGCTCCCTCACACTGGCGGCCACTGTTCTTAACTCTGGCAGCCACTGTTCTTAACTCTGGTGCTCAAACAAACATTAAAGTTATATCATCAGACTGAACTTTCAGTCATCCGGGAGCGTACTACGGAACTATCAGTTCACATCCGTGTACTAACCACTCCCCATCAATGTCAACCTTGACATGCTAAGGAACACACCTAACGTTTATTACATGTATCTAAAAATAAAAATTCCTATACTATATCACAGGTTTCAGCTGACTGTACAGCCAAGTGTTCTCACTCACTAGAAGTGTCAATGTTTATATTGGTCCGCCTCTCCTGTGTTCAAACATTCTGCAAAAAATAGCACAACATAATTTTCCATAACCGTTTGTTCTGGGCTGAGACAATTACACAGGGGCTTCGATTTTGATTACTGACCAATTTATAGAGTAAAATTCATATATTATACCAGAATTATTTTAAATCTGTTTTTCAACATTTATAAAGTATTGATTCTAAATCTGTTTTTCAACATTTAAACAAAAGTGTCCAGATGTTCTTTACACAGATGTTCAGAGCCAACTTTGTTGTTTGTATCAATTGTTCATATTGAGTAAACGATAAAAAAAATCGATGCTGCTGGATGCTGAATGTAGTCGCTGACGATGACGGTGTCGATCTTGCTTCTCCCCATGTGTAGACATCAATACCTGGTCCTCTTGTACTCCCATCCAGTACTCCTGAATGACGACAGAGTGTAGTAGAGCTGAGTGCCAAGTGACAGCTGTAGAATACTGTTACTTCGGCCATTAATCTTGCTCTCGACAGTCCACACGCCTTCGTATCAATCACAGTTCACACGGTAGTCTTGATGTTAAACTTGTCGCAGATGACCACAGCAGAGCAGGACTGGATGTACCAACGGTGTCTCTTAGCAGGAGTGGTGTCAGAAGGTCGTAGAGGCGGGTTGCTTGTTTGCAGAACAGGTGAATCTCGTCTTCCATCATTGCTCACGTCATCTCAGGCGTTTCTTGATGTCACCAGGTTACTAGGCCGTAAACACCAACTGTGTATACCCTCGTACCGCCGACTTTAGGCCAAAGGAGACAATTTTGCGACCTTCTATTGGCGAGTCCCGGTACTCTGTAGGGAAACCGTGCCTTCCACCTGTGACCGCCTTACTTCCGCTTTCTTGTTACTTCAGATGACGTAATCATTAATCTTCCGGCGAAATTCTTGAGTACTGCTACGTGCTTTCCATTTCTTGACCTCTCCTCCAACACTGCTGGAATGGCTGCAGTCTTGATGACGCAGCAGGTGGGTATTGATGATCTCGAGACAGCTACCCCGGCGTTGTATGGCACCTCCGGTGACTGCTATAATGTGGACAGCTCGCTGGCCCTGACAACCTCGTTAGTGACGTGAGGCGTCGGCCGGGTGACTCTTGGACAGTCACTCATCCCCAAAGTAACTGATGTATGGGTTACTGGGTCTGGTGGGGGGAGGGCTTTGTGTAACGTGCCTCCCCCCTCGGTCTTTACAGACAAGGGTTCACGTGTGGCTGGAACAACTGGGTCGGTGTACCAATCAGACCTGGGAACAGACAGACACAACACAGCGGAAGCATAGATATACTCTGGGTTTGGTGGAGGTGGAACCCCAGAGCACGGTAACTCGTGTGGACCACGTGACCAGGACAAGTATACACATAAAACACATGGAAACAATAAAATGCAAATTAATAACAAATTTAATTTATTAAAAGAAAACTAAGACAAAATCTAAATAGGTTCACTCCCTATCACTTTAACACTCCCTACTTGACCTGAATGGCAAATGAGAAGACTATTTCTATACATAACCATAGCAACTATACCTCTATGTTTTCCAGCTAAGATGTTGTGCTGGTTTGGGGAGAGGTAAGATGGTTGACCTCTCCCAGCTGCTCCCGTATTCACACTGATTTTTTTCTTGTCTGGACTACCCCAGACAGAGTATTGTATCCTTCCGCCTAGACAAAGTTCTACCCAGTTCCTAGCAAGTTATAACAATTAACCTCTGTTTGTACTGAATTGATTAACTCTGGCGGCCACTGTTCTTAACTCTGGAGCCGACTGTTCTTAACTCTGGTGGCTTAAACTGTTCTTAACTCTGGCGGCCACTGTTCTTAACTCTGGCGGCCACTGTTCTTAACTCTAAAGGCCACTGTTCTTAACTCTGGCGGCCACTGTGATTCATTATACGCAGCTATGAACTTAACTCTGGCGGCCACTGCGAATAACTCTGGCGGCCACTGTTCTTAACTCTGGCAGCCACTGTTCTTAACTCTGGCGGCCACTGTTCTTAACTCTGGCACCCACTGTTCATTACTCTGGTGGCCAATGTTCTTAACTCTGGCAGCCACTGTTCTTAACTCTGGTGGCCACTGTTCTTAACTCTGGCGGAAACTGTTCTTAACTCTGGCCGCCACTGTTCTTAACTCTGGCCGCCACTGTTCTTAACTCTGGCCGCCACTGTTCTTAACTCTGGCGGCCACTGTTCTTAACTCTGGCGGCCACTGTTCTTAACTCTGGCGGCCACTGTTCTTAACTCCGGCGGCCACTGTTCTTAACTCTGGCAGCCACTGTTCATAACTCTGGCGGCCACTGTTCTTAACTCTGGCGGCCACTGTTCTTAACTCTGGCGGCCACTGTTCTTAACTCTGGCGGCCACTGTTCTTAACTCTGGCGGCCACTGTTCTTAACTCTGGCGGCCACTGTTCTTAACTCTGGCGGCCACTGTTCTTAACTCTGGCGGCCACTGTTCTTAACTCTGGCGGCCACTGTTCTTAACTCTGGCGGCCACTGTTCTTAACTCTGGCGGCCACTGTTCTTAACTCTGGCGGCCACTGTTCTTAACTCTGGCGGCCACTGTTCTTAACTCTGGCGGCCACTGTTCTTAACTCTGGCGGCCACTGTTCTTAACTATGGCGGCCACTGTTCTTAACTCTGGCGGCCACTGTTCTTAACTCTGGCGGCCACTGTTCTTAACTCTGGCGGCCACTGTTCTTAACTCTGGCGGCCACTGTTCTTAACTCTGGCGGCCACTGTTCTTAACTCTGGCGGCCACTGTTCTTAACTCTGGTGGCCACTGTTCTTAACTCTGGCGGCCACTGTTCTTAACTCTGGCGGCCACTGTTCTTAACTCTGGCGGCCACTGTTTTTAACTCTGGCGGCCACTGTTCTTAACTCTGGCGGCCACTGTTCTTAACTCTGGCGGCCACTGTTCTTAACTCTGGTGGCCACTGTTCTTAACTCTGGTGGCCACTGTTCTTAACTCTGGCAGCCACTGTTTTTAACTCTGGCAGCCACTGTTCTTAACTATGGCAGCCACTGTTCTTAACTCTGGTGGCCACTGTTCTTAACTCTGGCAGCCACTGTTCTTAACTCTGGCGGCCACTGTTTTTAACTCTGGCAGCCACTGTTCTTAACTCTGGCGCCCACTGTTCCTAACTCTAGCGGCCACTGTTCTTAACTCTGGCAGCCACTGTTCTTAACTCTGGTGGCCACTGTTCTTAACTCTGGCAGCCACTGTTTTTAACTCTGGCAGCCACTGTTCTTAACTCTGGCAGCCACTGTTCTTAACTCTGGTGGCCACTGTTCTTAACTCTGGCAGCCACTGTTCTTAACTCTGGCAGCCACTGTTCTTAACTCTGGCAGCCACTGTTCTTAACTCTGGCGGCCACTGTTCTTAACTCTGGCAGCCACTGTTCTTAACTCTGGTGGCCACTGTTCTTAACTCTGGCAGCCACTGTTCTTAACTCTGGCAGCCACTGTTCTTAACTCTGGCAGCCACTGTTCTTAACTCTGGCGGCCACTGTTCTTAACTATGGCGGCCACTGTTCTTAACTTTGGCGGCCACTGTTCTTAACTCTGGCAACCACTGTTCGTAACTCTGGCAGCCACTGTTCTTAACTCTGGCGGTAACTGTTCTTAGCGCTGGGGGCAACTATTCTTAACTCTGGCATCCACTGTTCTTAACTCTGGCGGCAACTGTTCTTAACTCTGGCGGCCACTGTTCGTAACTCTGGCAGCCACTGTTCCTAACTCTGGCGGCAACTGTTCTTAACTCCGGCAGCCACTGTTCTTTCCTCTGGCGGCCACTGTCCCTAACTCTGGTAGCCACTGTTCTTAACTCTGGCGGCAACTGTTCTTAAATCTGGTGGCCACTCTTCTTAACTCTGGCGGCATCTGTTATTAACTCTGTTGGCAACTGTTCTTAACACTTGCAGCCACTGTTCTTAACTCTGGCGGCCACTGTTCTTAACTATGGCGGCCACTGTTCTTAACTCTGGCGGCCACTGTTCCTAACTCTGGCAGCCACTGTTCTTAACTCTGGCGGCCACTGTTCTAAACTGTGGCAGTCACTGTTCTTAACTCTGTTGGCCACTGTTCTTAACTCTGACGGCCACTCTTCTTAACTCTGGCGGCAACTGTTCTTAACTCTGGCGGAAACTGTTTTTAACTCTGGTGGCCAATGTTCTTAACTCTGGTGGCCACTGTTCTTAACTCTGGTGGCCACTGTTCTTAACTCTGGTGGCCACTGTTCTTAACTCTGGCAGCCACTGTTTTAACTCTGTGGCCACTGTTCTTAACTCTGGCAGCCACTGTTTTTAACTCTGGCAGCCACAGTTCTTAACTCTGGCAGCCACTGTTCTTAACTCTGGCGGCCACTGTTCCTAACTCTAGCGGCCACTGTTCTTAACTCTGGCAGCCACTGTTTTAACTCTGTGGCCACTGTTCTTAACTCTGGCAGCCACTGTTTTTAACTCTGGCAGCCACAGTTCTTAACTCTGGCAGCCACTGTTCTTAACTCTGGTGGCCACTGTTCTTAACTCTGGCAGCCACTGTTTTTAACTCTGGCAGCCACTGTTCTTAACTCTGGCGGCCACTGTTCCTAACTCTAGCGGCCACTGTTCTTAACTCTGGCAGCCACTGTTCTTAACTCTGGTGGCCACTGTTCTTAACTCTGGCAGCCACTGTTCTTAACTCTGGCAGCCACTGTTCTTAACTCTGGCAGCCACTGTTCTTAACTCTGGCGGCCACTGTTCTTAACTCTGGCGGAAACTGTTCTTAACTCTGGCAGCCACTGTTCTTAACTCTGGCAGCCACTGTTCTTAACTCTGGCGGCCACTGTTCTTAACTCTGGCGGCCACTGTTCTTAACTCTGGCGGCCACTGTTCTTAACTCTGGCGGCCACTGTTCTTAACTCTGGCGGCCACTGTTCTTAACTCTGGCGGCAACTGTTCTTAACTCTGGCGGCCACTGTTCTTAACTCTGGCGGCAACTGTTCTTAACTCTGGCGGCCACTGTTCTTAACTCTGGCAGCCACTGTTCTTAACTCTGGAGGCCACTGTTCTTAACTCTGGCGGCCACTGTTCTTAACTCTGGCGGCCACTGTTCTTAACTCTGGTGGCCACTGTTCTTAACTCTGGCGGCCACTGTTCTTAACTCTGGTGGCCACTGTTCTTAACTCTGGCGGCCACTGTTCTTAACTATGGCGGCCACTGTTCTTAACTCTGGCACTGCACTGCCACTGTTCTTTCCACTGTTCTTAACTCTGGCGGCCACTGTTCTTAACTCTGGCAGCCACTGTTCTTAACTCTGGCGGCCACTGTTCTTAACTGTTCTTAACTGGCGGCCACTGTTCTTAACTCTGGCGGCCACTGTTCTTAACTCTGGCAGCCACTGTTCTTAACTCTGGCGGCCACTGTTCTTAACTCTGGCGGCCACTGTTCTTAACTCTGGCGGCCACTGTTCTTAACTCTGGCGGCCACTGTTCTTAAATCTGGCGGTCACTGTTCTTAACTCTGGCGGCCACTGTTCTTAACTCTGGCAGCCACTGTTCTTAACTCTGGCAGTCACTGTTCTTAACTCTGGCAGCCACTGTTCTTAACTCTGGCAGCCACTGTTCTTAACTCTGGCGGCCACTGTTCTTAACTCTGGCAGCCACTGTTCTTAACTCTGGCAGCCACTTTTCTTAAATCTAGCGCCACTGTTCTTAACTCTGGTGGCAACTGTTCTTAACTCTGGCGGCAACTGTTCATAACTCTGGCGGCAACTGTTCTTAACTCTGGCGGCCACTGTTCTTAACTCCGGCAGCCACTGTTCTTTACTCTGGCGACCACTGTTCTTAACTCTGGCAGCCACTGTTCTTAACTCTGGTGGCCACTGTTCCTAACTCTGGCAGCCACTGTTCTTAAATCTGGCGGCCACTGTTCTTAACTCTGGCAGCCACTGTTCTTAACTCTGGCGGCCACTGTTCTTAACTCTGGCGGCCACTGTTCTTAACTCTGGCAGCCACTGTTCTTAACTCTGGCGGCCACTGTTCTTAACTCTGGCGGCCACTGTTCTTAACTCTGGCGGCCACTGTTCTTAACTCTGGCGGCCACTGTTCTTAACTCTGGCGGCCACTGTTCTTAACTCTGGCGGCCACTGTTCTTAACTCTGGCGGCCACTGTTCTTAACTCTGGCGGCCACTGTTCTTAACTCTGGCAGCCACTGTTCTTAACTCTGGCGGCCACTGTTCTTAACTCTGGCCACTGTTCTTAACTCTGGCGGCCACTGTTCTTAACTCTGGCGGCCACTGTTCTTAACTTAACTGGCGGCCACTGTTCTTAACTCTGGCGGCCACTGTTCTTAACTCTGGCGGCCACTGTTCTTAACTCTGGCGGCCACTGTTCTTAACTCTGGCGGCCACTGTTCTTAACTCTGGCGGCCACTGTTCTTAACTCTGGCGGCCACTGTTCTTAACTCTGGCATCCACTGTTCTCTAACTCTCCGTCGGCAAGTTCTTAACTCCATTCACAGTTCTTTACTCTGGCGGCAACTGTTCTTAACTCTGGCGGCAACTATTCTTAACTGTGGCCATCCACTGTTCTTAACTCTGGCGGCAACTGTTCTTAACTCTGGCGGCCACTGTTCGTAACTCTGGCAGCCACTCTGGCAACTGGCAGCCACTGTTCTTAACTCTGGCGGCCACTGTTCTTAACTCTGGCGGCCACTGTTCTTAACTCTGGCGGCCACTGTTCTTAACTCTGGCGGCCACTGTTCTTAACTCTGGCAGCCACTGTTCTTAACTCTGGCGGCCACTGTTCCTAACTCTGGCGGCCACTGTTCTTAACTCTGGCGGCCACTGTTCTTAACTCTGGCGGCCACTGTTCTTAACTCTGGCAGTCACTGTTCTTAACTCTGTTGGACACTGTTCTTAACTCTGGCGGCCACTGTTCTTAACTCTGGCAGCTACTGTTCTTAACTCTGGCGGCCACAGTTCTTAACTCTGGCGGAAACTGTTCTTAACTCTGGCAGCCACTGTTCATAACTCTGGCGGCCACTGTTCTTAACTCTGGTGGCCAATGTTCCTAACTCTGGTGGCCACAGTTCTTAACTCTGGCAGCCACTGTTCTTAACTCTGGCGGCCACTGTTCATAACTCTGGCTGCCACTGTTCTTAACTCTGGCGGCCACTGTTCTTAACTCTGGTGGCCAATGTTCTTAACTCTGGCGGTAACTGTTCTTAACTCTGGCGGCCACTGTTCTTAACTCTGGTGACCACTGTAATTAACTCTGGTGGCCACTGTTCTTAACCTTCTGTTCTTAACTATTGCAGCCACTGTTCTTACCTCTGGCGGCCACTGTTCTTAACTCTGGAGGCCACTGTTCTTAACTCAGGCGGCCACTGTTCTTAACTAATGCGGCCACTGATTTTAACTCTGGCGGAAACTGTTCTTATCTCTGACTGCCGATGTTCTTTTCTCTGGTGGCAACTGTTCTTAACCCTCTGTTCCTAACTATTGCGGTCACTGTTTTTAACTCGGGCGGCCACTGTTCTTATCTTTGGCAGTCACTGTTCTTAGTTCTGATGGCCACTGTTCTTGACTCTGGCGGCAACTGTTCCTAATTCTGGCGGAAACTGTTTTTGACCCTGGTGGCCAATGTTCTTCACTTTGGCGGCCACTGTTCTTCACATTGGTTACCACTGTTCTTAACTCTGGCGGCCACTGTTCTTAACTTTGGCGGCCAATGTTCTTTACTCTGGCCGCCACTGTTCTCATCTCTGGAGGCCGCTGTTCTTAAATCTGGCGGACACTGTTCTTAACTCTGGCGGCCACTGTTCGTAACTCTGGCGGCCACTGTTCTTAACTCGGGCAGCCTCTGTTCTTAACTATTGTGGTCACTATTCTTAACTCTGGCGGCCACTTTTCTCAACTCTGAAGGCCACTGTTCTTATCTCTGGCGGCCGCTGTTCTTAACTCTGGCGGCCACTGTTCCTAACTATTGCGGCCACTGTTCTCAACTCTGGTAACCCACTGTTCTTAACTGTGACCGTCACTGTTCTTTACTCTGGTGACCACTGTTCTTAATTCTGACAGCCGATGTTCTTAACTCTTACAGCCGAATTTCTTAAACCTGACAGTCACTGTTCTTTACTCTGGTGGAAACTGTTCTTAAGTCTGGTGGCTCCTGTTCTGACCTTCTTTTCTTTACTATTGCATCCATTGTTCTTACCTCTGGCGGCCACTGTTCCTAACTCTGGCGGCCATTGTTCCTAACTCTGGCGGCAACTGTTCTTAACTCGAGCGGCCACTGTTCTTAACTCAGGCGGCAACTGTCCTTAACTCTGGCGGCCAATGTTCCTAACTCTGGCGGCAACTGTTCTTCAATCTGGCGCCACTGTTCTTAACTCTGGCAGCCACTGTTGTTAACTCTGACAGCCACTGTTCTTTACTCTGGAGGCAATTGTTCTTAACCTAGGCGGTTCTGTTCTTAACTCTGACGGCCATTGTTCTTAACTTTGGCCGCCACTGTTCTTAACTCTGGCAGCCACAGTTCTTAACTCTGATGGTAACTGTTCTTAACTCTGGTGGCCATTGTTTTTAATTCTGGCGGTAACTGTTCTTAACTCTGGCGGCAACTGTTCTTAACTCTGGTGACCACTGTTCTTAACTCTGGCGGCCACTGTTCTTTACTCTGGTGACCACTGTTCTTAACTCTTGTGGCCAATGTTCTTCACTTTGCGGCAACTGTTCTTAACCTTGGCAGCCACTGTTCTTAACTATTGCGGTCACAATTCTTAAGTCTGGCAGCCACTGTTCTTACCTCTGGCGGCCACTGTTCTTTACTCTGACATCCACTGTTCTTTTCTCTGGTGGCAACTGTTCTTAACTCTGACGGCCACTGTTCTTAACTCTGGTGGCTACTTTTCTTAACTTTGACGGCCACTGTTCTTAACTCTGGCGGCCACTGTTCTTAACTCTAGCGCCAACTGTTCTTAACTCTGGCGGCCACTGTTCTTAACTCTGGTGGCAACTGTTCTTAAATCTGGTGTCCACTGTTCTTAACTCCAGTGTCCACTGTTCTTACCTATAACGGCCACTGTTCTTAACTATAGCAGTAAATATTCTTAACTCTAGTGGCCGCTGTTCTTAACTCTGGCGGCCACTGTTCTTAACTTTAGAGGCCACTGTTCTTAACTCTGGCGGCCACTGTTCTTAACTCTGGCGGCCACTGTTCTTAACTATTGCGGCCACTGTTCTTAGATCTGGCGGCCACTGTTCTTAGATCTGGCGGCCACTGTTCTTAACTCTGACCGCCAATGTTCTTTACTCTTGTGACCACTATTCTTAACTCTGACAGCCGATGTTCTTTTCTCTGGTGGCAACTGTTCTTAACCCTCTGATCTTAACTCTGGTGGCCACTGTTCTTAACTCTGGTGGCCACTATTCTTAATTCTGGTGACCACTGTTCTTAACTCTGGCGGCCACTGTTCTTAACTCTGGTGACCACTGTTCTTAAACTCTGGAGACCACTGTTCTTAACTCTAACAGCCTGTGTTCTTTATTCTAGTGGCAACTGTTCTTAACCTTGGCGGCCACTGTTCTTAATTCTTGCGGCAACTGTTCTTAACTCTGGTGGCCAATGTTCTTCACTTTGCGGCAACTGTTCTTCACTCTGGCGACCACTGTTCTTAATTCTGACAGCAACTGTTTTTACTCTTTTGGCAACTGTTCTTAACCTTGGCGGCCACTGTTCTTAACTATTGCGGCCACTATTCTTAAGTCTGGCAGCCACCGTTCTTAACTCTAATGCCCATTGTTCTTAAATCCGGCGGCCACTGTTCTTAACTCGAGCGGCCACTGTTCTTAACTCTGGAGGCCACTGTTCTTAAGTCTGGCGGCCACTGTTCGTAACTCTAGCGGCCACTGTTCTTAACTCTGGCGGCCACTGTTCTTAACTCGAGCGGCCACTGTTCTTAACTCATGCCGGTCGAGGGGAGCCGGTCGGCCACTGGACAGCACGCTGGACTTGTGATCCTGTGGTCCACTGTTCGACTCCTGGAGGCCACTGTTGCCACTGTTTTTAGCAGTCTGGTGGCCACTGTTCTTCTCTGGCAGCCACTGTTCTTAACTCTGGCGGCCACTGTTCTTAACTCTGGCAGCCACTGTTCTTAACTCTGACAGCCACTGTTCTTTACTCTGGTGGAAACTGTTCTTAACTCTGGTGGCCACTGTTCTTAACCTTCAGTTCTTAACTATTGCAGCCACTGTTCTTACCTCTGGTGGCCACTGTTCTTAACTCTGGCGGCCGCTGTTTTTCACTCTGGCGGCCACTGTTCTTAAATATGGCAGCCACTGTTCTTAACTCTGGTGGCCACTGTTCTTTACTCTGCTGGCAACTTTTCTTAACCTTGGCGGTTCTGTTCTTAACTCTGACGGCCACTATTCTTAACTCTGGCGGCCACTGTTCTTAACTTTGGCGGCCACTGTTCTTAACTTTGGCGGCCACTGTTCTTAAATCTGGCGGCAACTGTTCTTAACTCTGGCGGCCACTGTTCTTAACTCTGGTGGCAACTGTTCTTAAATCTGGTGATCAATGTTCTTAACTGTAGTGGCCACTGTTCTTAACTATGGCGGCCACTGTTCTTAACTATGGCGGCCAGTGTTCTTAACTATGGCAGTAACTATTCTTAACTCTGGTGGCCACTGTTCATAACCTTGGCGGTTCTGTTCTTAACTATTGCGGCCACAGTTCTTAACTCTGGCCGCCACTGTTCTTAACTCTGGCGGCCACTGTTCTTAACTCGTGCGGCCACTGTTCTTAACTCTGGCGGCCACTGTTCTTAACTCTGGCGGCCACTGTTCTTAACTCTGGCGGCCACTGTTCTTCACTCTGGTGGCCACTGTTCTTCACTCTGGCGGCCACTGTTCTTAACTCTGGCTGCCACTGTTCTTCACTCTGGCGGCCACTGTTCTTCACTCTGGCGGCCACTGTTCTTCACACTGGCGGCCACTGTTCTTAACTCTGACGGCCACTGTTCCTAACTCTGGCGGCCACTGTTCTTAACTCTGGCGGCCACTGTTCTTAACTCTGTCGGCCACTGTTCTCAACTCTAAAGGCCACTGTTCTTAACTCTAGAGGCCACTGCTCTTAACTATGGCGGCCAATGTTCTTAACTCTGGCGGTCACTGTTCTTAACTCTGGCGGCCACTGTTCTTAACTCTGGCGGCAACTGTTCTTAACTCTGGTGGCAACTGTTCTTAACTCTGGCGGCAACTGTTCTTAATCTGGTGGCAACTGTTCTTAACTCTGGCGACCACTGTTCTTAACTCTGGCGGCCACTGTTCTTAACTCTGGCGGCCACTGTTCTTAACTGACCCTGGTGGCCAATGTTCTTAACTCTGGCGGCCACTGTTCTTAACTCTGGAGGCCACTGTTCTTAAATCTGGCGGACACTGTTCTTAACTCTGGCGGCCACTGTTCGTAACTCTGGCGGCCACTGTTCTTAACTCGGGCAGCCTCTGTTCTTAACTATTGTGGTCACTATTCTTAACTCTGGCGGCCACTTTTCTCAACTCTGAAGGCCACTGTTCTTATCTCTGGCGGCCGCTGTTCTTAACTCTGGCGGCCACTGTTCCTAACTATTGCGGCCACTGTTCTCAACTCTGGCGGCCACTGTTCTTAACTATTGTGGTCACTATTCTTAACTCTGGCGGCCACTTTTCTCAACTCTGAAGGCCACTGTTCTTATCTCTGGCGGCCGCTGTTCTTAACTCTGGCGGCCACTGTTCCTAACTCTGGCGGCCACTGTTCCTAACTCTGGCGGCCACTGTTCCTAACTCTGGCGGCCACTGTTCCTAACTCTGACGGCCACTGTTCCTAACTCTGGCGGCAACTGTTCTTAACTCTGGCGGCCACTGTTCCTAACTCTGGCGGCCACTGTTCCTAACTCTGGCGGCAACTGTTCTTAACTCTGGCGGCCACTGTTCTTAACTCTGGCGGCAACTGTTCTTAACTCTGGCGGCCACTGTTCTTAACTCTGGCGGCCACTGTTCCTAACTCTGGCGGCCACTGTTCCTAACTCTGGCGGCCACTGTTCCTAACTCTGGCGGCCACTGTTCCTAACTCTGGCGGCAACTGTTCTTAACTCGAGCGGCCACTGTTCTTAACTCAGGCGGCAACTGTCCTTAACTCTGGCGGCCAATGTTCTTAACTCTGGCAGCCACTGTTGTTAACTCTAACAGCCACTGTTCTTTACTCTGGAGGCAATTGTTCTTAACCTAGGCGGTTCTGTTCTTAACTCTGACGGCCATTGTTCTTAACTTTGGCCGCCACTGTTCTTAACTCTGGCAGCCACAGTTCTTAACTCTGATGGAAACTGTTCTTAAATCTGGTGGCGGCTGTTCTTAACTCTGGTGGCTATTGTTTTTAATTCTGGCGGTAACTGTTCTTAACTCTGGCGGCAACTGTTCTTAACTCTGGTGACCACTGTTCTTAACTCTGGCGGCCACTGTTCTTTACTCTGGTGACCACTGTTCTTAACTCTTGTGGCCAATGTTCTTCACTTTGCGGCAACTGTTCTTAACCTTGGCAGCCACTGTTCTTAACTATTGCGGTCACAATTCTTAAGTCTGGCAGCCACTGTTCTTACCTCTGGCGGCCACTGTTCTTTACTCTGACATCCACTGTTCTTTTCTCTGGTGGCAACTGTTCTTAACTCTGACGGCCACTGTTCTTAACTCTGGTGGCTACTTTTCTTAACTTTGACGGCCACTGTTCTTAACTCTGGCGGTCACTGTTCTTAACTCTAGCGCCAACTGTTCTTAACTCTGGCGGCCACTGTTCTTAACTCTGGTGGCAACTGTTCTTAAATCTGGTGTCCACTGTTCTTAACTCCAGTGTCCACTGTTCTTACCTATAACGGCCACTGTTCTTAACTATAGCAGTAAATATTCTTAACTCTAGTGGCCGCTGTTCTTAACTCTGGCGGCCACTGTTCTTAACTTTAGAGGCCACTGTTCTTAACTCTGGCGGCCACTGTTCTTAACTCTGGCGGCCACTGTTCTTAACTCTGGCGGCCACTGTTCTTAGCTCTGGCGGCCACTGTTCTTAACTTTGGCGGCCACTGTTCTTAAGTCTGGCGGCCACTGTTCCTTACTCTGGCGGCCACTGTTCTTAACTCTGACCGCCAATGTTCTTTACTCTTGTGACCACTATTCTTAACTCTGACAGCCGATGTTCTTTTCTCTGGTGGCAACTGTTCTTAACCCTCTGATCTTAACTCTGGTGGCCACTGTTCTTAACTCTGGTGGCCACTATTCTTAATTCTGGTGACCACTGTTCTTAACTCTGGCGGCAACTTTTCTTAACTCTGGTGACCACTGTTCTTAACTCTGGCGGCCACTGTTCTTTACTCTGGAGACCACTGTTCTTAACTCTAACAGCCTGTGTTCTTTATTCTAGTGGCAACTGTTCTTAACCTTGGCGGCCACTGTTCTTAATTCTTGCGTCAACTGTTCTTAACCCTGGTGGCCAATGTTCTTCAATTTGCGGCAACTGTTCTTCACTCTGGCGACCACTGTTCTTAATTCTGACAGCAACTGTTTTTACTCTTTTGGCAACTGTTCTTAACCTTGGCGGCCACTGTTCTTAACTATTGCGGCCACTGTTCTTAAGTCTG
>NW_025569209.1:0-13808 GCF_020424385.1 Procambarus clarkii
GGAAATAAAATAGTGTGCTAGTGGAGGGGAGAGGATGCTGGGGGGGGGGGGGAACAAATAAAACTGCATCAGATAAAGTTTTATTACTAAGACTTTATTATGAACCCAATAACGTATTTGTCTTACTTCGAACATTTATATACTTTGATATCTTGGCTAAAGGTCATCACCGATCATCACAAAAGCCCTTAGACGAGAGACGGAGTGAATCCAAACATAAACACTCTTAGATTCCTAGCATAACGACTCTTAGATTCCTAGCATAAGACTCTTACATTCCTAGCATAAGACTCTTACATTCCTAACATAAAGACTCTTACATTCCTAGCAAAAGACTCTTACATTCCTAGCATAAGACTGTTAGATTCCTAGCATAACGACCCTTAGATTCCTAACATAAGGACTCTTGCATTCCTAGCATAAGACTCTTACATTCCTAGCATAAGACTCTTACATTCCTAGCAAAAGACTCTTACATTCCTAGCAAAAGACTCTTACATTCCTAGCATAA
The DNA here is from genome assembly GCF_020424385.1 of Procambarus clarkii. NCBI lineage: Eukaryota > Metazoa > Arthropoda > Malacostraca > Decapoda > Cambaridae > Procambarus > Procambarus clarkii. The sequence continues at coordinate 512 of NW_025569209.1, forward strand.
GACTCTTACGTTCCTAGCATAAGACTGTTAGATTCCTAGCATAACGACCCTTAGATTCCTAACATAAGGACTCTTGCATTCCTAGCATGAAACTCTTACATTCCTAGCATAAGGGGTCTTAAGAGTCCTGGGGACTACTCTTACATTCGTGGCGCGTACCTCTCTTAGAGTTATCGACAAGAGGCTCCAGGCAGAGGCTCAAGAAGTCTTGAGGAGCGAGACGACCTCCGCCTCTCAACGCCACAATCCTCTTAGATTACATTCCAATTTCCTCTTTATCGAGATCAGATCCTTTTCCATTAGGCTTCGATCTGGCTATTTACGATCTTCATTGCTTTTGGCCACTTTCATAGTTCTCTCGGTCAATTACCAGAATATATCTTCATACTACTGAGCGGCCTTCAGCGTTGCTATAGACGACTCGAACCGTTGCAGGCGATGAGTCACAATAACGTGGCTAAAGTAAGTTGACCAGACCACACACTAGAAGGTGAAGGGACGACGACGTTTCGGTCCGTCCTGGACCATTCTCAAGTCAATCGACTTGAGAATGGTCCAGGACGGACCAAAACGTCGTCGTCCCTTCACCACCTAGTGTGTGGTCTGGTCAATTGAACCGTTGATTAATGATTAATATTTTCCAATTCTAAAACCAATCCAAGAGATATGATCGTCCAAGCTGTTGTTGACCGCAAAGACGCATTCATAAATTTTAAAGTGTTGTGTAACGGAAAACTATATTTTCTCAAATAAAAATAAACATCTATATAAATTAGAATGACAGTTCGAGGTTGGATGTCAGAATCTTGGGGCTTGTTTTACTAAATTTTTAACAGTAATTGTTGCTGGGTATGTGCCCAACATGGGCGGATTAGGGGTTAGCATAAATAAAACGAGTGGCATCTAACACATTTTATGTGATGTAACTATATAACCTGAGCTTGTAAAAGCATCTCAATTGTCTTTAATGGTTCAGTGTTTAATAACACACTAGTTTCTATATATCTGTTTCTATAGTTTCTATCAGGATACGTGAAGCTGGTCAAATTACATTTCACCTTTGTAAATGCACATTAATGACACAATGTAAAAAACACATCGAACACTTTACGTAGGTCAGACGTAAATATGTGCATCTATGTATTTATGTCTGTAGCTTACATTAGCATTTTAAAAGCACTACAATCACCTTCTGTGGTTGATTGTTCAATAAACCCCTGAACTATATGTATAACAGATCTCTCACCCTGTCCATGGAGGACAGAAGAAAATGTATATATGCTGGTTAGCATTGTAAATGTGTGGCCACGTCTGTAGTAGAAAATAATAATACCAAAAAAAATTGCCAAAGCGACCCCCACGACGAATCCTGCAATATAATATTAAGTTGACTGATTTTGTTCTTACTATAGTCTAAACATTATGTAGTAATGTCCAGCAAAATTATACATTTTGTTATAATCACGTACATGCAATAACGTGTAATGAGAGAGAGCGAGAGAGAAGAGAGAAGAGAAAAGAGAGAGAGAGAGAGAGAGAGAGAGAGAGAGAGAGAGAGAGAGAGAGAGAGAGAGAGAGAGAGAGAGAGAGAGAGAGAGAGAGAGAGAGAGAGAGAGAGAGAGAGAGAGAGAGAGAGAGAGAGAGAGAGAGAGAGAGAGAGAGAGAGAGAGGGGGGGGGGGGGGGGGGGGAGGGGGGCAGGCATGCAGAGACAAAGAAAGACAGACTCTGGCAAAAGAAAACAGTCTGTCTGGTTTCAGTCTCAGCAGACAGAGCTCCCTTCCTCCTAGACGTCACCTATGTTGTTATTTGGCTGCGTGGGCAACCCGTCCTCTTAAAAATAACGTCGCTTTTCGCTCGTATGCGCGCTATGGCCAAAAAATGGACGTAATTTGAAAAGAAATCTGCTCACGAAAGTGACGTACAGTCCCGTTTTCTGTTTGAGTCCTCCGGCTTACTCGGTTAGGTTAGGGAAAAGAGAAAGCTTTCAATTAAGGTTTTTCCATGACGTTTTGAAACTTTAAAGATAATTTCCTGCCTTTCTAACTTACCAGAGGACCCTTAACTTGCTATTTTGAAAAAAATCCAAAATTTATTTTACATTTTTTTCATTTTGAAATTACGTTTATTTTTGGCAATACGGGCAAACGGCCAAATTCAGACGTAATCAGTATAAGGACAGGTTGCGTGAGCGCATGCGCGCAATCACTGCACAACCCCAATTACCCAGAGTAGCAGACCAACAAACACTAACCTTATGTATCACGAAGTGAATTATTCCTCGTTAATTATGACCAACGACGCCTCCTGTAGCCTACAGGCAGCCTTCTGTAGTTTCTTTGTAGCGTGTCAGTATCGTTGGCGCCTGCCAGGTGAGGCCGGCTCACACTGTCCCCACACCACCTGTGCGCTAGTTACACTACAATTAAACTCTTCGCTACGATCCTGTGCCAGGTAAGTCCACTACGGGCCCACCATAACCCGTGCTACTTGCCCCGCTCCTGTGCCAGGTAAGTCCACTACGGGCCCACCATAACCCGTGCTACTTGCCCCGCTCCTGTGCCAGGTAAGTCCACTACGGGCCCACCATAACCCGTGCTACTTGCCCCGCTCCTGTGCCAGGTAAGTCCACTACGGGCCCACCATAACCCGTGCTACTTGCCCCGCTCCTGTGCCAGGTAAGTCCACTACGGGCCCACCATAACCCGTGCTACTTGCCCCGCTCCTGTGCCAGGTAAGTCCACTACGGGCCCACCATAACCCGTGCTACTTGCCCCGCTCCTGTGCCAGGTAAGTCCACTACGGGCCCACCATAACCCGTGCTACTTGCCCGCTCCTGTGCCAGGTAAGTCCACTACGGGCCCACCATAACCCGTGCTACTTGCCCCGCTCCTGTGCCAGGTAAGTCCACTACGGGCCCACCATAACCCGTGCTACTTGCCCCGCTCCTGTGCCAGGTAAGTCCACTACGGGCCCACCATAACCCGTGCTACTTGCCCCGCTCCTGTGCCAGGTAAGTCCACTACGGGCCCACCATAACCCGTGCTACTTGCCCCGCTCCTGTGCCAGGTAAGTCCACTACGGGCCCACCATAACCCGTGCTACTTGCCCCGCTCCTGTGCCAGGTAAGTCCACTACGGGCTCACCATAGCCCGTGCTACTTGCCCCGCTCCTGTGCCAGGTAAGTCCACTACGGGCCCACCATAACCCGTGCTACTTGCCCCGCTCCTGTGCCAGGTAAGTCCACTACGGGCCCACCATAACCCGTGCTACTAGGAAGTTCAGAGTAGCTGAATCTATAACAACAATAACGGTTCTCCTGTTACGGACTCACCATAGCCCGTGCTACATTTTTTTATTTTTTTTTATTTTTACATGCAAGTGAAATACAATAAATACAATAAAAGAACATAGGAAACAAAACAAGAAACCAGCGGCCAGAAGGACCAGCAGCACAGGACAACAATTAGCAAAACTGGATAAATGCATGAGGAACACAGCATACATCAAGACACAACAACAGCAAAACTGGATAAATGCATGAGGAACACAGCATACATCAAGACACAACAACAGCAAAACTGGATAAATGCATGAGGAACACAGCATACATCAAGACACAACAACAGCAAAACTGGATAAATGCATGAGGAACACAGCATACATCAAGACACAACAACAACAAAACTGGATAAACGCATGAGGAACACAGCATACATCAAGACACAACAACAACAAAACTGGATAAACGCATGAGGAACACAGCATACATCAAGACACAACAACAACAAAACTGGATAAACGCATGAGGAACACAGCATACATCAAGACACAACAACAACAAAACTGGATAAAACGCATGAGGAACACAGCATACATCAAGACACAACAACAACAAAACTGGATAAACGCATGAGGAACACAGCATACATCAAGACACAACAACAACAAAACTGGATAAATGCATGAGGAACACAGCATACATCAAGACACAACAACAACAAAACTGGATAAATGCATGAGGAACACAGCATACATCAAGACACAACAACAACAAAACTGGATAAATGCATGAGGAACACAGCATACATCAAGACACAACAACAACAAACAAACAATCCATACAATCTAGAAAATAAAACATAGTAAGATATAAAACACACAAACAAGCACCGGCCGGAAGGACCGAGAACAAAACGCATCATAAGGAACAACATGAAATAGAACAAGAAAATTGCACAGCACACAACAAGCCAGAAATAAAAACAAAGGAAAACAAAATAAAATTAAAAATAAAAAACAAAAGAAAAACAAAAAACAACACAACATAGCAATAGTAGAATACACAGGACAAAGTAACAACACAAAAGCAAATACAGGAATAAAAACACTCACCAATACACTGGCCTCGCAACATATAAGGGAGAGGCACGGACACATAATACATTAGGGCAAACAAAACGCCATAGGGGCACACAACACTACATTTAGCAAAAAAACATGAAATCAGCTGACATATTTGCCCGGGAACCGCACATTGAACGCCTCCCAACGCAGCCACCTCCAAGGGTCTTGACCACCCACTGGGGACGCCATTTCATCCGGAACCCTGGCGACAAACACCTGCAAACAGGGGACCCAGATGGTATCACTCCGGAGGCTAGTAACCGCCACTCTACCCCACACGAAGGGAACCTGCCCACCATGAAAGTCCTCCGGCCTTTCAGGCAACATGAACTCGGCAATCACTGCCCAGTGACCTGGCGGCATCACAGACGCCGGCAACACGTTCTCCAGGTCCCCAACGTGCATCCTCACAGGAGGGGGCCGGACATAGGGCACCACCACAGGGGCACCAGCGGCCACGGGCACACCACCAGACGACTGCAGGGAACTAGGGCGGCGCGTATCCTTTCTCAAAATCACCACCAGGCCACGCCCAGCACCAGCATCCACACTATCCCTGGCAGCGGAAGCCACCACACCCCACTGCGGATAGTCCTCTGGCGGTGAAGGAACAGAAGGCACTCCTGAGACACGGGCACCAGCACCAGCAGGCACATGGACCTCCGCCACCACCAACCGCAGAGACACCGACACATCCGGATCCACACCGCCAACACCCGAAGACTCACAGTCACTGAAGTCCCCAACATCGGCCCAGGCAGAAGACGAAAGCCGGGAACGTTTGGGCTCCGGACAGATATCGTCAGAGCCAGAAGCTGACCCAGAAACATGGGCACCACCAGCCGGACGAACCGACGCCCGACGCAGAACTGCAGCAGCCTCTACCACAAGGGGGAACCGGGCCACACACAGCAGGATGCTCCGCAGCCACCCCAACACCCAGCACATCTGGGACCTGAGGCTAGGACACAGGGCCAGGCGCATCAGCCAATGACGAGGGAGAAGACGGCGACGCCCCACAGTGAGCACCAGGAAGGCCCACGGGAGCATTGGGTACATCGACAGGAGCAGGTAGATCATCCGACGGCACTGCAGTACCCAGAGGGTCAGCAACAACCGGAGGAACGTCGGGCGACGCAGAGGGAGCCGCATCAGCGAACCGGACGCTCACCCCCTCATCCCCGGATGCCTCTTCTGGAGGGAGCGGCGGGAAACCCTCTTCACTGAATAAATTTACGGGAGCAACCGGATCAGCAGTGCACCTGGCAGGCTGATGCCCCAACATGCCACACTGGAAACAAGTACGGGGCTGCCAGGTATAAAACACCCGCACGTAGTACCCTAAAAGTCGGACAGAGGATGGAATGTCCGACCTCAGTCGCATCCTGAGGGTACGAATGTTGGTCTTCACACCCGAATATTTCCCGGAAGACAGTGAGTGCATCCGCACACCGACGACGTGGCCATACCTCTAGAAGAAACGCCGGAGGAGGGTCTCAGGAAACTCCATGGGGGCGCCATGGACACTCACATACGTCACTGCACCGCTGCGGTTCGAAATGGCCACAGACCCGTTGCCGTCCTGCAGCTGCAAAGTATGCCCCTCGTACCGTTAGAGAAAGTCACGGTACACTGCCTCTCCCACAAACTTGATGATCACACAGCGAGCAGTGACCAGCTCAACACCGTAGACGTCCATGACCGGGACCTTGAGCATGTCACTCATGACCAACTCCACGAGAGGGTATCCCGCATGGCCAGTAAATTTCAGTCCTATGGAGTTGACCCTCACGACAGGGGGAAGGTGGCCGCCCATCGCAAAAGCGCCACGTCCACACCCCCAGGAACAGCAGGGAGGGTAGAGACACCCACACCCCCTGCCGACAAAAACGGCAAACACCCCAAACTGCGGGAGCGGTCAGGCGACACGTCCTCACCGGACGGCAGCTCAGGTGAGACTCCATAGCCCGTGCTACATGGACACTTCGTTCTGAGTAGCTAAATCTAAAACAACAACAACAACAACTCTTCGCTAAAACACCAGTACACTTCCCTTGGTCTACACTTCCACCGTGTTCCCCGGACACTTATGCACTCGATATCGCGTTATTGTTTCCTTAGGATTTGGTAACTATGGTAGCGACACGAAGTTATTACCCAGTGAGTCGTTACCGAGGTGTGTGAGTGTCTGTTGGCGGGTGGAACCGTCTGTCAGGGGTAACCCGTTCTCTATGTTTCACCTTCGTAAGAAATAGTGGTTTAGCCTAACCAGAAGCGTTAGAATCTAGGCTGGCCCCTGGAGCCGATGATGTACATCCCGTCCTCTTGAATAATACATCGTATTTTGACGTATAAATTCCCTACGGCCAAAAACGTGTGTACTACAAATCATAGCCCCTCTCAAAATCGACGTAATGTCCCGTTTTCTGTTCGTGGGTCCTCGGTTAGGTTCGGGCAATTAGTACATCAGTTTAGTGACGTTGGGAATGCTGAAGAGAACGGGCTGAATTATTAGCCCCATAAACCGTCATTATTGGGGTGGATTTATTTATCCAAACCACAGCAATTTTTTGCCGTGGTGGATTGAGTACAAAATATATCGCGTTGTGTAAGAAATCAGATTGTAACACCTAGTTGAGCTCACCTAGATGTACTTGTAGAGTCGAGGGCAACTCCTGGCCCCGTCTTCTGAACTTTGTTAGTTGAACGCGAGGCCTCAGTCGGCACGTTTTAGTGTTCACTCACAATTAAAAATGTACATTGAGCAAGGACACACATTTCTATATTTTTAGAATCTATCACTAAGAATTCATATTTAACCCAGCTAGGGTTCGAATCCATGACGTATTCCAGGATCACCCCTAAACGTACACAGTACCGTGACCAATGGTGCGGTGGTCACGGTACTGTGTATATTTAGGGATGATCCTGGACGTCATGGGTTCGAATCCTAGTTGGGTCAAATATGAGTTCTTAGTGATAGATAGATAGATAGATTCTAAAGAATATAGAAATGTGTGTACTTATAAGAGATCTCATGTGTATAAGTAGAACGTTTATACCTGTGTTACTTATATACTTATGTATCTATTACTTATATACCTGTTCTACGTACTCCAGTAAGCAAGACCATATCTGCCTCCTCCCTTACCCTACACAAGTGCCACACACACACACACACCTAAGAGCCTTCACACACACTTGAGAGCCTCCACACACATCTGAAAGCCTCCACAAACATCTGAGAGCCTCCACACACACTTGAGAGCCTCCACACACACACCTGAGAGCCTCCACACACATCTGAGAGCCTCCACACACACCTGAGAGCCTCCACACACATCTGAAAGCCTCCACACACATCTGAGAGCCTCCACACACACTTGAGAGCCTCCACACACACACCTGAGAGCCTCCACACACATCTGAGAGCCTCCACACACACCTGAGAGCCTCCACACACATCTGAGAGCCTCCACACACATCTGAGAGCCTCCACACACACCTGAGAGCCTCCACACACATCTGAGAGCCTACACACACACCTGAGAGCCTCCACACACACCTGAGAGCCTCCACACACACCTGAGAGCCTCCACACACATCTGAGAGCCTCCACACACATCTGAGAGCCTCCACACATACACTTGAGAGCCTCCACACACACACACACCTGATCTTCAGTTGCTCGATGGTCAATTGCATAAATCCTCCCCTTAGTTACAAACAAGGAGGGTAAATCCCTAAAGTGATTTAGCGGCTCTTTGAGATTGACGTGGTTATCACACAACATGAAATTGCCTGTCATGATGTAGGTTGTGTGTTGTGATACGCCAACCACGCAGCACCAGGAAGGGGGATTTGCTAGCGTTGTAATCTCTGTGTTGCAGCCGAGTCTGAGGCCCACTGTGAGAGTTAGGATTTGATCTCTGACCTTATGGGGGCGGGAGGAGGTTGGTGGGGGGGGGGGGGTGTAATAGTGGAGGTAGTTGTGGTGGTGAGGGTGGTAGGGTTGGTAGTGGTGGTGGTCCTGGGGGGCTGCAGTGGTGTGGTTGGAAGTAATTGTGGTGATTATGGTGGAACAGATAATTATTAGACACTAATGATAATAATTATAATATTATTAATGCGAATATTAACACACAAGTCTACAGGAGCCTTGATGCAGGGTTCGAACCTATGCCCTGAGAGTCCCCAGGCGCGCTCTAGTCTCTGTGAACATTGCTATGAATAACATAAATAATCAGACAGGGTCAATAACATCAAGGAGAAGTAAGTTCAAGAGACTTGGAAGCTATGTTCACTAAATGGATTCCTCGTCCCTAGCTTGCTTGTCTGCAACTGCCTGTTGCACAACGCTCCAAACAAGAGCCCCAACAGATTACTATCAGATAGATGTTGCTTTTGCACAAACAAAGCCATTTGGACGCTCGTTTCATCCGGAAATTCGGAAATATTGTGGAAACCATTTTAGCAGCAGTTTGGTGATGTAAACACTTGCTCAAACTATTCAAAAAATCCTGTAAATTAATATTAAAATAATAATTAATAAATAATTAATATTATTATCATTATATGAATTATATTTAATCATAAGCGCGAGTATAATAAAAAAATGTTGTGAACAATGTAACAATTCAAGTGAACGAAACTTGAAAGGAAGACCACAGAGTGATGTCAGCCTTTTGTGTGTGCAGTCTAGAATGGTACAATTTGTCTCAAAATTATTCGGTGTCATTTCTCATATTCTGGAAGCTTTTGTGACGGATATGAATACCAGGTAAACATACCCAGTCTCTTCTCTCTCTTCTCTCTCTCTTCTCTCTTCTCTCTCTCTCTCTCTCTCTCTCTCTCTCTCTCTCTCTCTCTCTCTCTCTCTCTCTCTCTCTCTCTCTCTCTCTCTCTCTCTCTCTCTCTCTCTCTCTCTCTCTCTCTCTCTCTCTCTCCTTCCCACGTCTCTCACCCTCTCCACCTCTCACTCTGGGTAAATTATAATACAAAGTTCGGATAACGAAAAATGAATGACACTGAACATGACAATGCACTCAGCTTCCTCACTGTCTCTCGCTCAACCGGACACAATCCCACTATCTGCCGGATAAAAAAAAAACATGTCTTAAAAAAAAAATATTTTCTGCTACAAACCTTCACATAAACTTTTTGTTTTCCTTTGCAGAATAGTTTAGATTTTAATGTGGGGAATTCCTTATTTTTTTTTTAAATTTCGGAGTCAAATGCTTTATTTTTTACTTAAATATTCCTGGATTTATGTTCGATGTTTGAATCGTCGAAGAATTAAGCATACATCGATACAGCTGAAATTGTACCTGTATTTGATATTTGTATCTGGTGCCAATAGCTTATAACTGTATCTTTAACTTGTACCTGGTATCTGTATGTGATACTTGTATCTGGTACCTGTACCTGTAATTCATACCTGTGTTTGGTGCTCACACCTGTATTTGATACCTGTATATAACCATACACGTGACTGTAACCGTATGAGTAACTGTATATACTGCTGTAACACATGACAGTAACTGTACACAGGGCGGCAGTAATAGTCCAGTACAGTACAGTGTACACTGTGAGAAGTTGAAAACTTCAGCAAGAGGGGTCCACTTAATACTTCATAATACTTAATACAGCTGCTTCCTTTAATACGCATGGTGAGATCCTTGCGTCTGGGGATTTCATCACATCTAGCCAGCTCCTCTAAGCTGTACTCACCTATTTGTGCTTGTGGGGGTTGAGCTCTGGCTCTTTGGTCCCGCCTCTCAAATGTCAATCAACTGGTGTACAGGTTCCTGAGCCTACTGGGCTCTATCATATCTACATTTGAAACTGTGTTTGGAGTCAGCCTCCACCACATCACTGCTTAATGCATTCCACTTGTTAACTTAACTACTCTGACACTGAAAAAGTTCTTTCTAACGTCCCTGCGGCTCATTTGGGTACTCAGTCTCCACCTGTGTCCCCTTGTTCGCGTCCCACCAGTGTTAAACAGTTTATCTTTATCTACCCTGTGTGTGTGTGTGTGTGTGTGGTGTGTGTGTGTGTGTGTGTGTGTGTGTGTGTGTGTGTGTGTGTGTGTGTGTGGTGTGTGTGTGTGTGTGTGTGTGTGTGTGTGTGTGTGTGTGTGTGTGTGTGTGTGTGTGTGTGTGTGTGTGTGGTGTGTGGTGTGTGGTGTGTGTGTGTGTGTGTGTGTGTGTGTGTGTGTGTGTGTGTGTGTGTGTGTGTGTGTGTGTGTGTGTGTGTGTGTGTGTCATCACTGAAGTTTGCGCCTCAACATTGTCCAGACAACACTGATGACATTCCTCTCCTGCCTGGACACCTGATGCCGTGAGAGCTACAATTCCGAATATATTTGAAGGGAAAACTCGACTGTCCTCTATTGTTAAGGGCGAGCGGCTTGAGGTTGACCTCCACAGTTCTCTACTGCTTGAAGGCGAGTAATCACGGTGAAGATTGGTAGAGGGAAGTAGTAAAAGTCATTTAGGATCTGACTCATCCGTTTAAAAATTACCCTTGACATAAAGGTCACCCTTGACATAAAGGTCACCTAGACATAAAGGTCACCTTGACATAAAGGTCACCCTTGACATAAAGGTCACCCTTGACATAAAGGTCACCCTTGACATAAAGGTCACCTTGATATAAAGGTCACCCTTGACATAAAGGTCACCTTGACATAAAGGTCACCCTTGACATAAAGGTCACCCTTGGCATAAAGGTCACCTTGACATAAAGGTCACCCTTGACATAAAGGTCACCCTTAACATAAAGGTCTTGATATAAAACTCACCATTGAAGTATCTTCATAAGTCAGGTCTTTTTAGAACCAAATATGTCCCTTGATAATATATCTTGTTAAGTTTCTATTGCTTTTGTATTGAAAGTCAATGACCAGGGCGGTGAGACGTCACCTCGCTACTCCCCGGACATCCGGTAATACCAACACCAGTAATAAGTACTTGTATTCACGTTTTTTAATTCATTTGCTGTTGATATAATTGTTCATACCTAAATTAACTTGGCCGTTGATACAAATATTAATTGTGAGAAAATCTGTGGAGCAAGATAGGGAGAGAGCCATCGTCCTTGGTTCGATCCCCAGCTTGCTCTAATCATTTTCTCATAGATGTATCACACTAAGGTGGTTTCATTGTTTATTAACTTGATTGCTCATCCTGAATCATCATGATGTATGTGATGTATACACATCACCTGTCCCAGTGACAACAGGAGGCTTCACTCGCACTGGAAGCCATCTTTGTTCGCGAGCCTGCCACATCAGCGAACTTGAAATCAAGTATTCAGCTGTTTGATGGACCTCCTCTGGCCCAGAGGGAAGGTACGCCTCGGATCACGTACCCTTTACCCGCTTTAACCTAAACTGTAGTTTGACAGTCGCTACGGCTGAGAGCTGACCACGCTCAACCCTCGCCTATCGCTTATATATACGTTGATTTGTCACTTGTTTTAGTATTTTTGGGTCCTCGTAATACCACGTTGTTGACAAAACGTCGAATATGCAGACGATGAGTCACAATAACGTGGCTGAAGTATGTTGACCAGACCACACACTAGAAGGTGAAGGGAAGACGACGTTTCGGTCCGTCCTGGACCATTCTCAAGTCGATTGTCTCGACAATCGACTTGAGAATGGTCCAGGACGGACCGAAACGTCGTCGTCCCTTCACCTTCTAGTGTGTGGGGTCAACAAACGTCGAATATAATGAAAAAAGTAAGTGAACGTGTTTTTCACCCAACAATAGTTGGTAGAAGGTATTTGTGCAGAATGGAAATTATTCATTGTAAAATGAATTGTAATAATCCTGTCGTGTTTATTTCCACATATATAGCACCTCCAGATGGGTCTTAGAGGCGCAGGATACAAGTTGTTGGGCACAAGACAGTGCACCAACGGAATTCTAAACCTACCTAACCTAATTTAACCTAACCTAACGGAATTGAAAACCTATCTAACCTAATATAATTTAAAATAATCTAACCTAACCTAACTTACCTAATCTAATCTAATCTAACTTACCTAATCTAATCTAACCCAACCTAATGTTACCTAACCTAACCTTAATTAATCTAACCTAACCAAAATCAACTAAGCCTAACACAGTCTAAAACTTAGTTTAACATCAGCACCTAAATCACCAGAATTCCCATCTCCGCCAGCGTCCCCACGGCACCCGTATCTCCGCCAGCAACTTCAAACTCCTTGTCCTTTTTATATCCGCCAGCATCCACGTCTCCGCCAGCTTCTCTATATCCTCAGTCACCTCTATCTTCCCCAGCATCAACATTCCAGCCAGTGCCCCCCATCTTCATCCCCGCTGCCATCTCCATCTTTGCAAAGATCGCCGTAGCCGCCTTGGTGAGCGCCAACCTGTAATTACCAGGAGCCATGGACCTGCCACCCCGGACGCCAAAAACTTTCCAGGGCAGATGCCCGGAAGAAACTACACTTACTGAGAACCTCATTTAGTTTTTCCCAGTAGCCGTCTCTTCGGGTTCACACACACCCCGCCGGGCACCTCCTCCGGCACGCCTAAAAAAGCCTAATATATTTGGAATTCTGGTGCGTGTGAGGCCTCCAATACCGTGCTCCTCCCACTCACCATCACAACAAAAGTATGATTTTTTTTTTCAACGTGGTGCTCATATCTGGTGCTGGCTGGAGAGCAGAGAGATATAAAAGTAGAGGTAATAACGCTTTTGTTGCTCACATGGAGCGTGTTGTATCTGGAGATTTTAGACCAGAAAATTTGTTAGATTCTCAGTATCATGCGTTACCCTTCTGCCCCCCAGACTGTAGGTCTGCTGCCTCCCAGACTGTAGGTCTGCTGCCCCCAGACTGTAGGTCTGCTGCCTCCC
>NW_025569211.1:0-10448 GCF_020424385.1 Procambarus clarkii
TGCTCTAGTGCTCTTGGGAGGTGGTGATCTTTGTGGTATTTAAATACTCCGAAATTACCATCTCTTTAAGGGTCTGAGCAGGTGGTGGAGAGGGTTATGGCGTACCTGTTATGCCAGTTGCTGGAAGGCTTCTGTGCTGGCTAGGGTTCGAGTCTCCTGGTGGGAAAGTGTTCTAAAGTTGTATACTTGACTCTCGTGTTTAGGAGAGTTGTGCCTTAAGCATAGACACTGTGTCTTCCCATATTAACAGGGACTTGATGAAATTAACGTCTAAATGACCCCTCACTTGCTCTAGTGCTCTTGGGAGGTGGTGATCTTTGTGGTATTTAAATACTCCGAAATTACCATCTCTTTAAGGGTCTGAGCAGGTGGTGGAGAGGGTTAAGGCGTACCTGTTATGCCAGTTGCTGGAAGGCTTCTGTGCTGGCTAGGGTTCGAGTCTCCTGGTGGGAAAGTGTTCTAAAGTTGTATACTTGACTCTCGTGTTTAGGAGAGTTGTGCCTTAAGCATAGACACTGTGTCTTCCCATATTAACAGGGACTTGATGAAATTAACGTCTAAATGACCCCTCACTTGCTCTAGTGCTCTTGGGAGGTGGTGATCTTTGTGGTATTTAAATACTCCGAAATTACCATCTCTTTAAGGGTCTGAGCAGGTGGTGGAGAGGGTTAAGGCGTACCTGTTATGCCAGTTGCTGGAAGGCTTCTGTGCTGGCTAGGGTTCGAGTCTCCTGGTGGGAAAGTGTTCTAAAGTTGTATACTTGACTCTCGTGTTTAGGAGAGTTGTGCCTTAAGCATAGACACTGTGTCTTCCCATATTAACAGGGACTTGATGAAATTAACGTCTAAATGACCCCTCACTTACTCTAGTGCTCTTGGGAGGTGGTGATCTTTGTGGTATTTAAATACTCCGAAATTACCATCTCTTTAAGGGTCTGAGTAGGTGGTGGAGAGGGTTAAGGCGTACCTGTTATGCCAGTTGCTGGAAGGCTTCTGTGCTGGCTAGGGTTCGAGTCTCCTGGTGGGAAAGTGTTCTAAAGTTGTATACTTGACTCTCGTGTTTAGGAGAGTTGTGCCTTAAGCATAGACACTGTGTCTTCCCATATTAACAGGGACGTGATGAAATTAACGTCTAAATGACCCCTCACTTGCTCTAGTGCTCTTGGGAGGTGGTGATCTTTGTGGTATTTAAATACTCCGAAATTACCATCTCTTTAAGGGTCTGAGCAGGTGGTGGAGAGGGTTAAGGCGTACCTGTTATGCCAGTTGCTGGAAGGCTTCTGTGCTGGCTAGGGTTCGAGTCTCCTGGTGGGAAAGTGTTCTAAAGTTGTATACTTGACTCTCGTGTTTAGGAGAGTTGTGCCTTAAGCATAGACACTGTGTCTTCCCATATTAACAGGGACTTGATGAAATTAACGTCTAAATGACCCCTCACTTGCTCTAGTGCTCTTGGGAGGTGGTGATCTTTGTGGTATTTAAATACTCCGAAATTACCATCTCTTTAAGGGTCTGAGCAGGTGGTGGAGAGGGTTAAGGCGTACCTGTTATGCCAGTTGCTGGAAGGCTTCTGTGCTGGCTAGGGTTCGAGTCTCCTGGTGGGAAAGTGTTCTAAAGTTGTATACTTGACTCTCGTGTTTAGGAGAGTTGTGCCTTAAGCATAGACACTGTGTCTTCCCATATTAACAGGGACTTGATGAAATTAACGTCTAAATGACCCCTCACTTGCTCTAGTGCTCTTGGGAGGTGGTGATCTTTGTGGTATTTAAATACTCCGAAATTACCATCTCTTTAAGGGTCTGAGCAGGTGGTGGAGAGGGTTAAGGCGTACCTGTTATGCCAGTTGCTGGAAGGCTTCTGTGCTGGCTAGGGTTCGAGTCTCCTGGTGGGAAAGTGTTCTAAAGTTGTATACTTGACTCTCGTGTTTAGGAGAGTTGTGCCTTAAGCATAGACACTGTGTCTTCCCATATTAACAGGGACTTGATGAAATTAACGTCTAAATGACCCCTCACTTGCTCTAGTGCTCTTGGGAGGTGGTGATCTTTGTGGTATTTAAATACTCCGAAATTACCATCTCTTTAAGGGTCTGAGCAGGTGGTGGAGAGGGTTAAGGCGTACCTGTTATGCCAGTTGCTGGAAGGCTTCTGTGCTGGCTAGGGTTCGAGTCTCCTGGTGGGAAAGTGTTCTAAAGTTGTATACTTGACTCTCGTGTTTAGGAGAGTTGTGCCTTAAGCATAGACACTGTGTCTTCCCATATTAACAGGGACTTGATGAAATTAACGTCTAAATGACCCCTCACTTGCTCTAGTGCTCTTGGGAGGTGGTGATCTTTGTGGTATTTAAATACTCCGAAATTACCATCTCTTTAAGGGTCTGAGCAGGTGGTGGAGAGGGTTAAGGCGTACCTGTTATGCCAGTTGCTGGAAGGCTTCTGCGCTGGCTAGGGTTCGAGTCTCCTGGTGGGAAAGTGTTCTAAAGTTGTATACTTGACTCTCGTGTTTAGGAGAGTTGTGCCTTAAGCATAGACACTGTGTCTTCCCATATTAACAGGGACTTGATGAAATTAACGTCTAAATGACCCCTCACTTGCTCTAGTGCTCTTGGGAGGTGGTGATCTTTGTGGTATTTAAATACTCCGAAATTACCATCTCTTTAAGGGTCTGAGCAGGTGGTGGAGAGGGTTAAGGCGTACCTGTTATGCCAGTTGCTGGAAGGCTTCTGTGCTGGCTAGGGTTCGAGTCTCCTGGTGGGAAAGTGTTCTAAAGTTGTATATATCTATATATCTATATATATATATATCTCTATATCTATATATATATATATATATATATATATATATATATATATATATATATATATATATATATATATATATATATATATATATATATATATATGTGAGAAAGCTGCATGAACGTGCAAGCCATATATCACTTTGAACTTTTTGACCCGGCCAGGATTCGAACCTATGGCGTCTAGGATCACCCCTAAACGTACACAGTACCGTGACCACCGCACCAATGATCGTCTATAAGGATAATCACCAAGACTGACCAATCCTTATAGACAATCATTGGTGCGGTGGTCACGGTACTGTACTCACCTAGTTGTACTCACCTAGTTCTGCTTGCAGGGGTTGAGGCTCGTTGCTTGAGGCTTGTTGGGGCTCTTTGGTCCCGCAACTCAACTGTCAATCAACAGGTGTACAGGTTCCTGAGCCTATTGGGCTCTATCATATCTACACTTGAAACTGTGTATGGAGTCAGCCTCCACCACATCACTTCCTAATGCATTCCATTTGTCAACCACTCTGACACTAAAAAAGTTCTTTCTAATATCTCTGTGGCTCATTTGGGCACTCAGCTTCCACCTGTGTCCCTAGTGCGTGTGCCCCTTGTGTTAAACAGCTGTCTTTATCAACCTGTCGATTCCCTTGAGGATCTTGAATGTGGTGATCATGTCCCCCCTAAGTCTTCTGTCTTTCAACGAAGTGAGGTTTGATTCCCGTAGTCTCTCCTCGTACCTTATACCTTTCAGCTCGGGTACTAGTCTGGTGGTAAACCTTTGAACCTTTTCCATTTTAGTCTTATGCTTGACTAGATATGGACTCCATGCTGGTGCCGCATACTCCAGGATTGGTCTGACATATGTGGTATATAACGTTCTGAAAGATTCCTTACACAAGTTTCTAAAGGCCGTTCTTATGTTAGCCAACCTGGCATATGCTGCTGCTGTTATCCTCTTGATATGAGCTTCAGGGGACAGGTCTGGCGTGATATCACCCCCAGGTCTTTCTCTCTCTCGGACTCTTGAAGTATTTCATCTCCCAAGTGATACCTTGTATCTGGTCTCCTGCTTCCTACCCCTATCTTCATTACATTATATTTGCTTGGATTAAACTCTAACAGCCATTTGTCGACCATTCCTGCAGCTTGTCCAGGTCTTCTTGAAGCCTCAAGCTGTCCTCCTCTGTCTTAATCCTTCTCATAATTTTGGCGTCGTCAGCAAACATTGAGAGGAATGAGTTTATACCCACTGGGAGATCATTGACGCATATCAGAAACAGGATAGGATACGTTGTACGTTTAGGGGTGATCCTAGACGGCATAGATTCGAATCCTGGCCGGGTCAGAGTTCTAAGTGATATATGGCTTGCGCGTTCATATAGCTTTCTCACACATGTTAAAAACTCAGTGCGGCCCGTGCATGCGCCAGAATTTGATGAAAAACTGTACCGAAATGGATCCATGAGTGTCGTCGGGGGTTGATCAGTCAGGGAGCTTAGTTAATAAGCACCAAGACTGACCAATCCCTATAGACGATCATTGGTGCAATGGTCACGGTACTGTGTACGTTTACGGGTGATCCTAGACGGCATAGGTTCGAATCGTGGCCGGATCAAACAGTTCTAAGTGATATATATATATATATATATATATATATATATATATATATATATATATATATATATATATATATATATATATATATTAGTATATTTTGGTAGCAGTCTTTCCTGTAGACATATATTATTAAATATGACCGAAAAAGTAAGATTAATAATTCTAACACGAATTTTCTCAATCTTTCGTACATTACGCTTCACTGTTGGAGGTAAATCAAAAATCACTTCTCCAAAATTCATTTTTATTTCTAGTCTGACGCGACATGGGCGCGTTTCGTAAAACTTATTACATTTTCAAAGACTTCACAAATACACAACTGATTAGAACTTACGTATCTCCGATTTTATATCTACATTTGAGTGAGGTGGGAGGGGTGATGTGCCATTAACACAAGACAGAACAAGAGGGGATATTAATAGGGTATTAAAAGTATCAACACAAGACGGAACAGAAACAATGGGTATTGAATAGAAGTGTTTGTAGAAAGCCTATTGGTCCATATTTCTTGATGCTTCTATATTGGAGCGGAGTCTTGAGGTGGGTAGAATATAGTTGTGCAATAATTGGCTGTTGATTGCTGGTGTTGACTTCTTGATGTGTAGTGCCTCGCAAACGTCAAGCCGCCTGCTATCGCTGTATCTATCGATGATTTCTGTGTTGTTTACTAGGATTTCTCTGGCGATGGTTTGGTTGTGGGAAGAGATTATATGTTCCTTAATGGAGCCCTGTTGCTTATGCATCGTTAAACGCCTAGAAAGAGATGTTGTTGTCTTGCCTATATACTGGGTTTTTTGGAGCTTACAGTCCCCAAGTGGGCATTTGAAGGCATAGACGACGTTAGTCTCTTTTAAAGCGTTCTGTTTTGTGTCTGGAGAGTTTCTCATGAGTAGGCTGGCCGTTTTTCTGGTTTTATAGTAAATCGTCAGTTGTATCCTCTGATTTTTGTCTGTAGGGATAACGTTTCTATTAAAATATCTTTCAGGATACTTTCCTCCGTTTTATGAGCTGTGGAAAAGAAGTTCCTGTAAAATAGTCTAATAGGGGGTATAGGTGTTGTGTTAGTTGTCTCTTCAGAGGTTGCATGGCTTTTCACTTTCCTTCTTATGATGTCTTCGATGAAACCATTGGAGAAGCCGTTATTGACTAGGACCTGCCTTACCCTACAGAGTTCTTCGTCGACTTGCTTCCATTCTGAGCTGTGGCTGAGAGCACGGTCGACGTATGCGTTAACAACACTCCTCTTGTACCTGTCAGGGCAGTCGCTGTTGGCATTTAGGCACATTCCTATGTTTGTTTCCTTAGTGTAGACTGCAGTGTGGAAACCTCCGCCCTTTTCCATGACTGTTACATCTAGAAAGGGCAGCTTCCCATCCTTTTCCGTCTCGTAAGTGAAACGCAGCACGGAACACGGGATAAGAGCCTCGTTGGACGTAGAATCGCTATTTACCAACGTACCTGAGGACGAGACAATCGGAATGATAGCCGACAGAGTGTATCGTGATCCAGCCTGTACTCCTCTTGACATGCCAGAAAATATTCTGAGGAAACTACTCCAAGCTTGTACTAAAGAGGCACCCTTCTTGAGCCCGGATGGGCACATGTATAAGCAAGTAGATGGGGTCGCCATGGGTTCTCCCCTAGGTGTCCTGTTTGCAAACTTCTACATGGGTACCATCGAGCAAAAAGTCTTAGTCGACATGAACTTGAAACCGGCCATATACTGCAGGTATGTTGACGAAATTTTTTACACAGGTACCTGATGTCAGACATCTGCAGGAGCTGAAGGAGGCATTTGAGCAGAGTTCCGTGCTGCGTTTCACTTACGAGACGGAAAAGGATGGGAAGCTGCCCTTTCTAGATGTAACAGTCATGGAAAAGGGCGGAGGTTTCCACACTGCAGTCTACACTAAGGAAACAAACATAGGAATGTGCCTAAATGCCAACAGCGACTGCCCTGACAGGTACAAGAGGAGTGTTGTTAACGCATACGTCGACCGTGCTCTCAGCCACAGCTCAGAATGGAAGCAAGTCGACGAAGAACTCTGTAGGGTAAGGCAGGTCCTAGTCAATAACGGCTTCTCCAATGGTTTCATCGAAGACATCATAAGAAGGAAAGTGAAAAGCCATGCAACCTCTGAAGAGACAACTAACACAACACCTATACCCCCTATTAGACTATTTTACAGGAACTTCTTTTCCACAGCTCATAAAACGGAGGAAAGGGTCCTGAAAGATATTGTTAATAGAAACGTTATCCCTACAGACAAAAATCAGAGGATACAACTGACGATTTACTATAAAACCAGAAAAACGGCCAGCCTACTCATGAGAAACTCTCCAGACACAAAACAGAACGCTTTAAAAGAGACTAACGTCGTCTATGCCTTCAAATGCCCACTTGGGGGACTGTAAGCTCCAAAAAACCCAGTATATAGGCAAGACAACAACATCTCTTTCTAGGCGTTTAACGATGCATAAGCAACAGGGCTCCATTAAGGAACATATAATCTCTTCCCACAACCAAACCATCGCCAGAGAAATCCTAGTAAACAACACAGAAATCATCGATAGATACAGCGATAGCAGGCGGCTTGACGTTTGCGAGGCACTACACATCAAGAAGTCAACACCAGCAATCAACAGCCAATTATTGCACAACTATATTCTACCCACCTCAAGACTCCGCTCCAATATAGAAGCATCAAGAAATATGGACCAATAGGCTTTCTACAAACACTTCTATTCAATACCCATTGTTTCTGTTCTGTCTTGTGTTGATACTTTTAATACCCTATTAATATCCCCTCTTGTTCTGTCTTGTGTTAATGCCACATCACCCCTCCCACCTCACTCAAATGTAGATATAAAATCGGAGATACGTAAGTTCTAATCAGTTGTGTATTTGTGAAGTCTTTGAAAATGTAATAAGTTTTACGAAACGCGCCTGTGTCGCGTCAGACTAGAAATAAAAATGAATTTTGGAGAAGTGATTTTTTATTTACCTCCAACAGTGAAGCGTAATGTACGAAAGATTGAGAAAATTCGTGTTAGAATTATTAATCTTACTTTTTCGGTCATATTTAATAATATATATATATATATATATATATATATATATATATATATATAAATAAAACGAATATATATATATAATTATATATATGTATATATATATATATATATATATATATATATATATATATATATATATATATATATATATATATATATATATATATATATATATATATATATATATATATATATATATATATATATATATATATATATATATATATATATATACATGAATGAGCTTTGGTGGGTATAAATATGAGCTGCCTCATATGGGCCACTTTTCATTCACCAATTGCACATTCATTCATCTTACTTATCAGTGCTCAGTTCTTAGCAGTGCGACCATGTCTCCCCAGGAAATAACCCTCCTGATCATCCTTCTGAAATTATTAAGCTCAGATGGACACACTAATCTCATGGCAAGATCAAGCGAAAAATGCTAAAGATGACAGGAACAATGAACCAGAGAATAACCCTACTCACAATGAATCATCTTGGCAAATTGTAGGAAATGGAAAGACAAATAAACGAATAAGAACCGATTAAACGCCAAAAAAAATCTATTTAGAAGCCCGCCAGATTCCAAGAGCAGCCCCCCAAACCATTGCCAAGGATCATCTTCAAAACCAAAAAGCCAGTAGATGGTCCCACTTATGTCTACATTGCCGCACTGGAAAAAGATCACCCAGGATCAGATCTCAGAACCAGACCTGACATTAGAGGCAGATATAACATCGCGACAGCTAACCCAGATTACAAACCTCAGGAATACGGAAAACCTAGCTGAAATAAAACCAGAGGAAAAGTCACCAAGGTAATAGTACAACATTTCCCGGTTGAAGTCAATGCAAACAGGCTCTTAGAATGCCCCAATGTCACATCAGCAGAAAGGTGTAAACACGACAATGTAAAAACAAGACAGGTGCTTGTATCAATAAAAGGACCTCACATCAAAACCCTGAATGTAGGGATCTATGGGCAATTCAGGGTAAGGCTATATAACCCAGACCTCATGCCCTGTTACAGATGTCAGCGCTTTGGCCGGCATAAAGCTGTGTGCAGAGGCCCGGAACGAAGTGGAGTATACAGTGAGCTACACAACACTGACACTCAAAAATCTGCATAATAAAGAGAAACCAACAAACGGAAAATGTCCAAACTGCAAGGATACATATCACGCCAGGAACAAACAATATCAAGGAAAGGTTGAAAAGAATACAACCCTTCACAATCCTTCACAATACAATCCCATCACAATGGTTGTACTCTTCAAGTCACTTGTGTTGTCCCGTCTTGAGTACTGCTCAGTACTCATTTCCCCCTTCAGAGCAGGAGAGATTGCTGAAATAGAGGGAATACAGAGAACATATACGGCACGCATAGATGCAATAAAGCACCTCAATTATTGGGATCGTCTCAAAGCCCTCCAAATGTACTCACTAGAAAGAAGACGAGAGAGATATCAAATAATATACACCTGGAAGATACTGGAGGGCCAAGTACCAAATCTACACAGTAAAATAACAACGTACTGGAGTAAACGATATGGAAGAAAATGTAGAATAGAACCAGTGAAGAGCAGAGGTGACATAGGCACAATCAGAGAACACTGTATAAACATCAGAGGTCCGCGGTTGTTCAACGTCCTCCCAGCAAGCATAAGAAATATTGCCGGAACAACC
The DNA here is from genome assembly GCF_020424385.1 of Procambarus clarkii. NCBI lineage: Eukaryota > Metazoa > Arthropoda > Malacostraca > Decapoda > Cambaridae > Procambarus > Procambarus clarkii. The sequence continues at coordinate 9,163 of NW_025569211.1, forward strand.
GTGGACATTTTCAAGAGGAAACTAGATTTATTCCTCCAAGGAGTGCCGGACCAACCGGGCTGTGGTGGGTATGTGGGCCAGCGGGCCGCTCCAAGCAACAGCCTGGTGGACCAAACTCTCACAAGTCAAGCCTGGCCTCGGGCCGGGCTTGGGGAGTAGAAGAACTCCCAGAACCCCATCAACCAGGTATCAACCAGGTATCCTTCGGATTTACCCAACAACCGAAAGTCACAACTCCAAGATCGCAATCTACCAGACCCTCAGTCCAAAGCCAGAAGAACAATCCTCGGCAAGTCCTAATAAATTAAAATAATAATCAGCAACCGTCTAAAGCACCAATTCCTTCCAGTCTAAACAAGAACAGGACCTCGAATAACTGGAGAATACAAACCACTACTCCACAAGGCAACAACAACCAAATAGATCAGGGCAGCAAAATGAATACACCTGTTATTGCCTTCAAGACCTCCCAAGCACGAACGACGAGATCTACATCATCAAATGCCCCAGTAGCTGGATATAGGAAAGACACCATGACCCAACCCAAAGTCTCCTCACCTACTAAGAAAAAAGAAAGGCAGCCAAAGGCATATGAAGTGATTACTGTTCCAATGATTATTTCCTCCGTGACAGAGACCTTCAGCAAAATGCTTGACAAAGCTCTCCAAGCACTGGAACAAAACAACCCTCAGTCTGGGAAGGAAATGTTAACAGAGTTAAAAAAAAATCTACTGAACTTAGTTCTTCCACACTTCTAAAAGCCCTACCTGAAAATGTTGACGAAAAAGAAGTCGAAGAAAGTGACAAAACTGAGTTGTTTCACAACCCAATGGCAGTCTCCACTCCTACCAAGAAAACACAAGCCGTCAGGGAAATCAGTACATTAGAAACCACCATGGACTCAATGGATTCAACTATAACAGAATAATGGACAATCTCAAGATTATACAATGGAATATTAAAGGATTAAAAAATCAAAGCACAAATACTCAGCAGTGCTTCTCAAGGACAACATTGATATTGTTTTACTTCAAGAAACACTTACCAGGACTGAAAGAAGTATCAATATCCCAGGATATCAAGGTTTTCACTGCTCAATTGCACAAGGTGGCACCAGAGACATTTCAATACTAGTAAGAAATCATATCAATGCCACGGCAACCACATATCTGCCTGGCTGTGGTGAGAACGTCAAAATTATTGGAGTTTACTGTGAGGAACTCAATGCTGTCCCTCTTAAATGAATACAGGAGCCATAGAGAACATGATATGGATCTCTCTCTGCA
>NW_025569212.1:0-12419 GCF_020424385.1 Procambarus clarkii
CTTGAGCCTTGCATCCTTTTCGTGTGCCTCTGCATCACTCACTTCATCCTCTGCATCCCTCTCTTGACCCTCTGCATCAGTCTCCTAAGCCTATGCATCACTCTCTTAAGGTTCTGCATCACTCTCGTAAGCCTCTGAATCACTCTCTTGAGCCTCTGCATCCCTCACTTGAGCCTCTGCATCACTCTCAAGAGCCTCTGCATCCCTCTCTTGTGCCTCTTCATCCCTCACTTGAGCCTCTGCGTCCCACTCTTGAGCCCCTATATCCCTCTCTTGAGCCTCTGCATCCCTCTCTTAAGGCTCTGCATCACTCTCCTAAGCCTCTGCATCACTCTCGTAAGCCTCTGAATCACTCTCTTGAGGCTCTGCATCCCTCTCTTGAGCCGCTGCATCACTCTCTTGAGCCTCTGCATCCCTCTCTTGAGCCTCTGCATCCCTCTCTTAAGCCTCTGCATCACTCTCTTGAGCCTCTACATCCCTCTCTTGAGCCTCTGCATCCCTCTCTTAAGCCTCTGCATTACTCTTATGAGCCTCTGCATCCCTCTCTTGAGCCTCTGCATCACTCTCTTGAGCCTCTGCATCACACTCTTGAGCCTCTACATCCCTCTCTTGAGCCTCTGCATCCCTCTCTTGAGCCTCTGCATCACTCTCATGAGCCTCTACATCTCTCTCTTAAGCCTCTGCTTCACTCTCTTTAGCCTCTGATTCACTATCTTGAGCCTCTGCATCACTCTCTTGAGCCTCTGCATCCCACTCTAAAGCCTCTGCAACACTCTTCAGCCTCTGCATAACTCTCTTAAGCCACTGCATCACTCTCTTGATCCTCTGCATCACTCTCGTAAGCCTCTGCATCACTCTCTTGAGCCTCTGCATCCCTCTCCTAAACCTCTGCATCATTCTCTTGAACCCCCTGCGTCCCTCTCTTGAACCTCTGCATCCCTCTCTTAAGCCTCTGCATCACTCTCTTAAGCCTCTGAATCACTCTCGTAAGCTTCTGAATAACTCTCTTGAACCTCTGCATCAATTTCTTGAACCTCCTGCATCCCTCTTTTGAGCCCCTGCATCACACTTTTGGGCCTCTGCATCCCTCTTTTGAGCCTTTGCATCACTTTCGTAAGCCTCTGCATCCCTCTCTAGAGTCTCTGCATCCCTCACTTGAACTCCTGCATCTCTCTCATGAGCCTCTGCATCCTTCTCTTAAGCCTCTGCATCACTCTCTAAAAACTCTGCATCACTCTCGTAAGCCTCTGCATCACCCTCTTGAGCCTCTGCATCCTTTTCGTGTGCCTCTGCATCACTCACTTCATCCTCTGCATCCCTCTCTTGACCCTCTGCATCAGTCTCCTAAGCCTGTGCATCACTCTCTTAAGCCTCTGCATCACTCTCGTAAGCCTCTGAATCACTCTCTTGAGCCTCTGCATTCCTCTCTTGAGCCTCTGCATCACTCTCAAGAGCCTCTACATCCCTCTCTCTTGTGCCTCTTCATCCCTCACTTGAGCCTCTGCATCCCTCTCTTGAGCCTCTGCCTCACTCTCTTGAGCCTCTGCATCCCTCTCTTGAACTCCTGCATCCCTCTCATGAGCCTCTGCATCACTCACTTGATCCATTGCGTCACTCTCCTAAGCCTCTGCATCCCTCTCCTGAGCCTCTGCGTCACTCTCAAGAGCCTCTGCATCCCTCTCTTGTGCTTCTGCTTCCCTCACTTGAGCCTCTGCATCCCTCTCTTGAGCCCCTGCATCTCTCTCTTGAGCCTCTGCATCCCTCTATTGAGCCCCTGCATCCCTCTCTTAAGCCTATGCATCACTCTCTTAAGCCTATGCATCACTCTCGTAAGCCTCTGAATCACTCACTTGAGGCTTTGCATCCCTCTTTTGAGCCTCTGCATTACTCTCTTGAGCCTCTGCATCCCTCACTTGAGCCTCTTCATCACTGTCTTGCGCCTCTGCATCACTCTCTTGAGCCTCTACATCCCTCTCATGAGCCTCTGCATCCGTCTCTTAAGCCTCTGCATCACTCTCTTGAGCCTCTGATTCACTATCTTGAGCCTCTGCATCCCTCTATAAAGCCTCTGCAACACTCTCTTCAGCCTCTGCATCACTCTCCTGAGCCTATGCATCCCTCTCCTAAACCTCTGCATCACTCGCTTGAGCTTCTGCATAACTCTCTTGAGCCTCTGCATCACTCTCTTGTGCCTCTTCATCCCTCTCTTGAGCCTCTGCAACACTCTCTTCAGCCTCTGAATCCCTCTCTTGAGGCCTCTGCATCACTCTCTCGAGCCTCTGCATCACTCTCTTAAGCCTCTGCATCACTCTCTTGATCTTCTGCATCACACTCTATAGCTTCTGCATCACTCTATTGATCCTCTGCCTCACTCTCTTGAGCCTCTGCATCACTCTTTTGAGCCTCTGCATCACTCTCTAGAGCCTATGCATCACTCTCTTCGGCCTCTGCATTACTCTGATAAGCCTCTGCTTCCATCTCTTGATCCTCTTTATCACTCTCTTAAGCCCCTGCATCCCTCTCTTGAGCCTCGTCGTCACTCTCATGAGCCTCTGCATCGCTGTCTTGAGCTTCTACATACCTCTCTTGAGCCTCTGCATCACTCTCTTGAGCCTCTGCATCGCTCTTTTAAGCCTCTGCTTCTCTCTCTGCAGCCTCTGCAACACTCTCTGGAGCTTCTGCATCCCTCTCTGGAGCCTCAGCAGCCCCTCTTGAGCCTCTGCAGCTCTCTCTTGAGCCTTTTCATCATTCTCATGAGCCTCTGCATCCCTCTCTTAAGCTTCTGCATCACTCTTTTGAGCCTCTGCATCCCTCTCCTAAGCCTCTGCATCACTCTCTTGAGCCTTAGCATCCCTCTCTTGTGCCTCTGCATCCCTCACTTCAGCCTCTGCTTCCCTCTCTTGAGCCTCTGCATCCCTCTCTTGATCCTTTGCATCCCTCTCTTGAGCCTCTGCATCCCTCTCTTAAGCCTCTGCATCACTCTCTTAAGAATCTGAATCACTCTCGTAAGCCTTTGAATCACTCTCTTGAGCCTCTGCATCACTCTCTTGAACCCCCCTGCATCCCTCTCTTGAGCCTCTGCTTCACTCTCTTGAGCCTCTGCATCCCTCTCTTGAGCCTCTGCATCACCGCTTTGGGCCTCTGCATCCCTCTTTAGAGACTCTGCATCACTTTCGTAAGCCTCTGCATACCTCTCTTGAGCCTCTGCATCACTCTCTTGAACCCCCTGCATCCCTCTCTTGAGTCTGTGCATCACTCGCTTAAGCCTCTGCATCCTTCTCTTAAGCCTCTGCATCACTCTCTTAAGCCTCTGCATCACTCTCGTAAGCCTCTGAATCACTCTCTTGAGCCTCTGCATCCCTTTCTTGTGCCTCTGCATCACTCTCTTCATCCTCTGCATCCCTCTCTTGACCCTCTGCATCAGTCTCCGAAGCCTCTGCTACACTCTCTTGAGCCTCTGCATCGCTCTTTTGAACTCCTGCATCTCTCTCATGAGCCTCTGCATCCCTCGCTTAAGTCGGTGCATCACTCGCTTAAGCCTCTGTATCCTTCTCTTAAGCCTCTTCAACACTCTCTTAAGCCTCTGCATCACTCTCGTAAGCCTATGAATCACTCCCTGAGCTTCTGCATCACTCTCTTGAGCCTCTGCATCACTCTCTTCAGCCTCTGCATCACTCTCTTAAGCCTCTGCTTCCTTCTCTTGATCCTCTGCCTCACTCTCTTGAGCCTCTCTTGAGCCTCAGCATCACTCTCTTCAGCCTCTGCATCACTCTCCTAAGCCTCTGCTTCCCTCTCTTGATCCTCTGCATCACTCTCTTGAGCCTCTACATCTCTCTCTTGAGCCTCTGCATCACTCTCCTGATCCTGTGCATCACTCTCGTAAGCCTCTGAATCACTCACTTGAGCTTCTGCATCTCTCTCTTGAGCCCTGCATCCTTCTCTAGAGCCTCTGCATCACTCTCTTCAGCCTCTGCATCACTCTCTTAAGCCTCTGCTTCCCTCTCTTGATCCTCTGCATCACTCTCTTGAGCCTCTGCATCACTCTCTTGATCCTCTGCATCACTCTCTTGAGCCTCTGCATCACTCTCTTGAGCCTCTACATCACTCTCTTGAGCCTCTGCATCACTCTGTTCAGCCTCTGCATCACTCTCCTAAGTCTCTGTATCACTCTCTTGAACGCCCTGCTTTCCTCTCTTGAGCCTCTGCATCACCCTTTTGGGCCTCTGCATCCCTCTCTTGAGCCTCTGCATCACCCTTTTGGGCCTCTGCATCCCTCTTTTGAGCCTCCGCATCACTTTCGTAGGCCACTGCATCCCTCTCTTGAGCCTCTGCATCACTCTCTTGAGCCTCTGCATCACTCTCTTGAGCCTCTGCATCCCTCTCTTGAGCCTCTGCATCCCTCTCTTAAGCCTCTGCATCACTCTCTTGAGCCTCTGCATCACTATCTTGAGCCTCTGCATCACTCTCGTGAGCCTCTGTCTCTCTCTCTTGAGCCTCTGCATCCCTCTCTTGAGCCTCTGCATCACTCTCATGAGCCTCTACATCTCTCTCTTAAGCCTCTGCTTCACTCTCTTTAGCCTCTGATTCACTATCTTGAGCCTCTGCATCACTCTCTTGAACCTCTGCATCCCACTCTAAAGCCTCTGCAACACTCTCTTCAGCCTCTGCGTCACTCTCTTAAGCCACTGCATCACTCTCCTGATCCTCTGCATCACTCTCGTAAGCCTCTGCATCACTCTCTTGAGCCTCTGCATCCCTCTCCTAAACCTCTGCATCACTCTCTTGAACCCCCTGCGTCCCTCTCTTGAGCCTCTGCATCCCTCTCTTAAGCCTCTGCATCACTCTCTTAAGCTTCTGAATCACTCTCGTAAGCCTCTGAATCACTCTCTTGAACCTCTGCATCAATTTCTTGAACCTCCTGCATCCCTCTTTTGAGCCTCTGCATCACTTTCGTAAGCCTCTGCATCCCTCTCTAGAGCCTCTGCATCCCTCTCTTGAACTCCTGCATCTCTCTCATGAGCCTCTGCATCCTTCTCTTAAGCCTCTGCATCACTTTCTTAAACCTCTGCATCACTCTCGTAAGCCTCTGAATCACCCTCTTGAGCCTTTGCATCCTTTTCGTGTGCCTCTGCATCACTTACTTCATCCTCTGCATCCCTCTCTTGACCCTCTGCATCAGTCTCCTAAGCCTATGCATCACTCTCTTAAGGTTCTGCATCACTCTCGTAAGCCTCTGAATCACTCTCCTAAGCCTCTGCATCCCTCTCTTGAGCCTCTGCGTCACTCTCAAGAGCCTCTGCATCCCTCTCTTGTGCTTCTGCTTCCCTCACTTGAGCCTCTGCATCTCTCTCTTGAGCCCCTGCATCTCTCTCTTGAGCCTCTGCATCCCTCTATTGAGCCCCTGCATCCCTCTCTTAAGCCTCTGCATCACTCTCTTAAGCCTATGCATCACTCTCATAAGCCTCTGAATCACTCTGTTGAGGCTTTGCATCCCTCTTTTGAGCCTCTGCATCTCTCTCTTGAGCCTCTGAATCCCTCTCTTGAGCCTCTTCATCACTGTCTTTCGCCTCTGCATCACTCTCTTGAGCCTCTACATCCCTCTCTTGAGCCTCTGCATCCCTCTCTTAAGCCTCTGCATCACTCTCTTGAGCCTCTGAATCACTATCTTGAGCCTCTGCATCACTCTCTTCAGCCTCTGCATCCCTCTATAAAGCCTCTGCATCACTCTTGTGAGCCTCTGCATCACTCTCTAGAGCCTATGCATCACTCTCTTCAGCCTCTGCATTACTCTGATAAGCCTCTGCTTCTCTCTCTTGATCCTCTGTATCACTCTCTTGAGCCCCTGCATCCCTCTCTTGAGCCTCGACGTCACTCTCATGAGCCTCTGCATCACTGTCTTGAGCTTCTACATACCTCTCTTGAGCCTCTGCATCCTTCTCTTAAGCCTCTGCCTCCCTCTCTTGAGCCTCTGCATCACTCTCTTGAGCCTCTGCATCCCTCTCTTTAAATCCTGCATCCCACTCATGAGCCTCTGCATCCCTCACTTGAGCCTTTGAATCACTCTCCTTAGCCTCTGCATCTCTCTCTTGAGCCTCTGCGTCACTCTCAAGAGCCTCTGCATCTCTCTCTTGTGCCTCTGCTTCCCTCACTTGAGCCTCTGCGTCCCTCTCTTGAGCCCCTGTATCCCTCTCTCGAGCCTCTGCATCCCGCTCCTGAGCCTCTGCATCCCTCTCTTAAGCCTTTGCATCACTCTCGTAAGCCTCTGAATCACTCTCTTGAGGCTCTGCATCCCTCTCTTGAGCCTCTGCATCACTCTATTGAGCCTCTGCATCCCTCTCTTGAGCCTCTTCATCACCCTCTTGAGCCTCTGCATCACTCTCTTGAGCCTCTACATCCCTCTCTTGAGCCTCTGCATCCCTCTCTTAAGCCTCTGCATCACTCTCTTGAGCCTCTGCATCACTATTTTGAGCGTCTGCATTACTCTCTTGAGCCTCTGCAACACTCTCTTCAACCTCTGCATCATTCTCTTGAGCCTCTGCATCTCTCTCTTGAGCCTCTTCATCCCTCTCTTGAGCCTCTGCATCACTCTCTTGAGCCTCAGCATCTCTCTCTTGAGCCTCTGCATCCCTCTCTTGAACCTCTGCATCACTCTCTTGAGCCTCTGCATCACTTATTTGAGCCTTTGCATCCCTCTCTAAAGCCTCTGCAACACTCTCTTCAGCCTCTACATCACTCTCTTAAGCATCTGCATCACTCTCTTGATCCCCTGCATCACTCTCGTAAGCCTCTGCATCCCTCTCTTGAGCCTCTGCATCACTCTCTTGAGCCTCTGCATAACTCTCTTGAGCCTCTGCATCACTCTCGTGAGCCTCTGCATCCCTCTCTTGAGCCTCTGCAACACTCTTCAGCCTCTGCATCACTCTCTTAAGCCTCTGGATCCCTCTCTAGAGGCCTCTGCATCACTCTCTTGATTCTCGGCATCACTCTCTTGATCCTCTGCATCATTCTTTTGAGCCTCTGCATCACTCGCCTGAGCCTCTGCATCACCCTCTAGAGCCTCTGCATCCCTCTCTTGAGCCTCTGCATCACCCCTTTGGGCCTCTGCATCCCTCTCTTAAGCCTCTGCATCACTCTCTTAAGCTTCTGAATCACTCTCGTAAGCCTCTGAATCACTCTCTTGAACCTCTGCATCAATTTCTTGAACCTCCTGCATCCCTCTTTTGAGCCTCTGCATCACTTTCGTAAGCCTCTGCATCCCTCTCTAGAGCCTCTGCATCCCTCTCTTGAACTCCTGCATCTCTCTCATGAGCCTCTGCATCCTTCTCTTAAGCCTCTGCATCACTTTCTTAAACCTCTGCATCACTCTCGTAAGCCTCTGAATCACCCTCTTGAGCCTTTGCATCCTTTTCGTGTGCCTCTGCATCACTTACTTCATCCTCTGCATCCCTCTCTTGACCCTCTGCATCAGTCTCCTAAGCCTATGCATCACTCTCTTAAGGTTCTGCATCACTCTCGTAGCCTCTGAATCACTCTCTTGAGCCTCTGGCATCCCTCTCTTGAGCCTCTGCATCACTCTCAAGAGCCTCTGCATCCCTCTCTTGTGCCTCTTCATCCCTCACTTGAGCCTCTGCATCCCTCTCTTGAGCCTCTGCATCACTCACTTGATCCACTGCGTCACTCTCCTAAGCCTCTGCATCCCTCTCTTGAGCCTCTGCGTCACTCTCAAGAGCCTCTGCATCCCTCTCTTGTGCTTCTGCTTCCCTCACTTGAGCCTCTGCATCTCTCTCTTGAGCCCCTGCATCTCTCTCTTGAGCCTCTGCATCCCTCTATTGAGCCCCTGCATCCCTCTCTTAAGCCTCTGCATCACTCTCTTAAGCCTATGCATCACTCTCATAAGCCTCTGAATCACTCTGTTGAGGCTTTGCATCCCTCTTTTGAGCCTCTGCATCTCTCTCTTGAGCCTCTGAATCCCTCTCTTGAGCCTCTTCATCACTGTCTTTCGCCTCTGCATCACTCTCTTGAGCCTCTACATCCCTCTCTTGAGCCTCTGCATCCCTCTCTTAAGCCTCTGCATCACTCTCTTGAGCCTCTGAATCACTATCTTGAGCCTCTGCATCACTCTCTTCAGCCTCTGCATCCCTCTATAAAGCCTCTGCATCACTCTTGTGAGCCTCTGCATCACTCTCTAGAGCCTATGCATCACTCTCTTCAGCCTCTGCATTACTCTGATAAGCCTCTGCTTCTCTCTCTTGATCCTCTGTATCACTCTCTTGAGCCCCTGCATCCCTCTCTTGAGCCTCGACGTCACTCTCATGAGCCTCTGCATCACTGTCTTGAGCTTCTACATACCTCTCTTGAGCCTCTGCATCCTTCTCTTAAGCCTCTGCCTCCCTCTCTTGAGCCTCTGCATCACTCTCTTGAGCCTCTGCATCCCTCTCTTTAAATCCTGCATCCCACTCATGAGCCTCTGCATCCCTCACTTGAGCCTTTGAATCACTCTCCTTAGCCTCTGCATCTCTCTCTTGAGCCTCTGCGTCACTCTCAAGAGCCTCTGCATCTCTCTCTTGTGCCTCTGCTTCCCTCACTTGAGCCTCTGCGTCCCTCTCTTGAGCCCCTGTATCCCTCTCTCGAGCCTCTGCATCCCGCTCCTGAGCCTCTGCATCCCTCTCTTAAGCCATTGCATCACTCTCGTAAGCCTCTGAATCACTCTCTTGAGGCTCTGCATCCCTCTCTTGAGCCTCTGCATCACTCTATTGAGCCTCTGCATCCCTCTCTTGAGCCTCTTCATCACCCTCTTGAGCCTCTGCATCACTCTCTTGAGCCTCTACATCCCTCTCTTGAGCCTCTGCATCCCTCTCTTAAGCCTCTGCATCACTCTCTTGAGCCTCTGCATCACTATTTTGAGCCTCTGCATTACTCTCTTGAGCCTCTGCAACACTCTCTTCAACCTCTGCATCATTCTCTTGAGCCTCTGCATCTCTCTCTTGAGCCTCTTCATCCCTCTCTTGAGCCTCTGCATCACTCTCTTGAGCCTCAGCATCTCTCTCTTGAGCCTCTGCATCCCTCTCTTGAACCTCTGCATCACTCTCTTGAGCTCTGCATCACTTATTTGAGCCTTTGCATCCCTCTCTAAAGCCTCTGCAACACTCTCTTCAGCCTCTACATCACTCTCTTAAGCATCTGCATCACTCTCTTGATCCCCTGCATCACTCTCGTAAGCCTCTGCATCCCTCTCTTGAGCTCTGCATCACTCTCTTGAGCCTCTGCATAACTCTCTTGAGCCTCTGCATCACTCTCGTGAGCCTCTGCATCCCTCTCTTGAGCCTCTGCAACACTCTTCAGCTCTGCATCACTCTCTTAAGCCTCTGGATCCCTCTCTAGAGGCCTCTGCATCACTCTCTTGATTCTCGGCATCACTCTCTTGATCCTCTGCATCATTCTTTTGAGCCTCTGCATCACTCGCCTGAGCCTCTGCATCACCCTCTAGAGCCTCTGCATCCCTCTCTTGAGCCTCTGCATCACCCCTTTGGGCCTCTGCATCCCTCTTTTGAGACTCTGCATCACTTTCGTAAGCCTCTGCATACCTCTCTTGAGCCTCTGCATCCCTCTCTTGAACTCCTGCATCTCTCTCATGAGCCTCTGCATCCCTCTCTTGAGTCTGTGCATTACTCGCTTAAGCCTCTGCATCCTTCTCTTAAGCCTCTGCATCACTCTCTTAAGCCTCTGCATCACTCTATTAAGCCTCTGAATCACTCTCTTGAGCCTCTGCATCCCTTTCTTTTGCCTCTGCATCACTCTCTTCATCCTCTGCATCCCTCTCTTGACCCTCTGCATCAGTCTCCGAAGCCTCTGCTTCACTCTCTTGAGCCTCTGCATCCCTCTCTTGAACTCCTGCATCTCTCTCATGAGCCTCTGCATCCCTCTCTTGAGTCTGTGCATCACTCGCTTAAGCCTATGTATCCTTCTCTTAAGCCTCTGCATCACTCTCCTAATCCTCTGCATCACTCTCGTAAGCCTATGAATCACTCTCTTGAGCTTCTGCATCACTCTCTTAAGCCTCTGCATCACTCTCTTCAGCCTCTGCATCACTCTCTTAAGCCTCTGCTTCCTTCTCTTGATCCTCTGCCTCACTCTGTTGAGCCTCTCTTGAGCCTCTGCATCACTCTCTTCAGCCTCTGCATCACTGTCCTAAGCCTCTGCTTCCCTCTCTTGATACTCTGCATCACTCTCTTGAGCCTTTACATCTCTCTCTTGAGCCTCTGCATCACTCTCCTGATGCTGTGCATCACTCTCGTAAGCCTCTGAGTCACTCACTTGAGCTTCTGCATCACTCCCTTGAGCTCTGCATCCTTCTCTAGAGCCTCTGCATCACTCTCTTCAGCTTCTGCATCACTCTCTTAAGCCTCTGCTTCCCTCTCTTGATCCTCTGCATCACTCTCTTGAGCCTCTGCATCACTCGCTTCATCCTCTGCATCACTCTCTTGAGCCTCTGCGTCACTCTCTTGAGCCTCTACATCACTCTCTTGAGCCTCTGCATCACTCTGTTCAGCCTCTGCATCACTCTCCTAAGTCTCTGTGTCACTCTCTTGAACGCCCTGCATCCCTCTCTTGAGCCTCTGCATCACCCTTTTGGGCCTCTGCATCCCTATCTTGAGCCTTTGCATCACCCTTTTGGGCCTCTGCATCCCTCTTTTGAGCCTCTGCATCATTTTCGTAAGCCACTGCATCCCTCTCTTGAGCCTCTGCATCACTCTCTTGAGCCTCTGCATCACTCTATTGAGCCTCTACATCCCTCTCTTGAGCCTCTGCATCCCTCTCTTAAGCCTCTGCATCACTCTCTTTAGCCTCTGCATCACTATCTTGAGCCTCTGCATCACTCTCGTGAGCCTCTGTATCTCTCTCTTGAGCCTCTGCATCCCTCTCTTGAGCCGCTGCATCACTCTCTTGAGCCTCTGCATCACTCTATTGAGCCTCTACATCCCTCTCTTGAGCCTCTGCATCCCTCTCTTAAGCCTCTGCTTCACTCTCTTTAGCCTCTGATTCACTATCTTGAGCCTCTGCATCACTCTCTTGAGCCTCTGCATCCCACTCTAAAGCCTCTGCAACACTCTCTTCAGCCTCTGCATCACTCTCTTAAGCCACTGCATCACTCTCTTGATCCTCTGCATCACTCTCGTAAGCCTCTGCATCACTCTCTTGAGCCTCTGCATCCCTCTCCTAAACCTCTGCATCACTCTCTTGAACCCCCTGCGTCCCTCTTTTGGGCCTCTGCATCCCTCTCTTGAGCCTCTGCATCCCACTCTAAAGCCTCTGCAACACTCTCTTCAGCCTCTGCATCACTCTCTTAAGCCACTGCATCCCTCTCTTGAACTCCTGCATCTCTCTCATGAGCCTCTGCATCCTTCTCTTAAGCCTCTGCATCACTTTCTTAAACCTCTGCATCACTCTCGTAAGCCTCTGAATCACCCTCTTGAGCCTCTGCATCCTTTTCGTGTGCCTCTGCATCACTCACTTCATCCTCTGCATCCCTCTCTTGACCCTCTGCATCAGTCTCCTAAGCCTATGCATCACTCTCTTAAGCCTCTGCATCACTCTCGTAAGCCTCTGAATCACTCTCTTGAGCCTCTGCATCCCTCTCTTGAGCCTCTGCATCACTCTCAAGAGCCTCGGCATCCCTCTCTTGTGCCTCTTCATCCCTCACTTGAGCCTCTGCATCCCTCCCTTGAGCCTCTGCATCACTCTCTTGAGCCTCTGCATCCCTCTCTTGAACTCCTGCATCCCTCTCATGAGCCTCTGCATCACTCACTTGATCCATTGCATCACTCTCCTAAGCCTCTGCATCCCTCTCTTGAGCCTCTGCGTCACTCTCAAGAGCCTCTGCATCCCTCTCTTGTGCTTCTGCTTCCCTCACTTGAGCCTCTGCATCCCTCTCTTGAGCCCTGCATCTCTCTCTTGAGCCTCTGCATCCCTCTATTGAGCCCCTGCATCCCTCTCTTAAGCCTCTGCATCACTCTCTTAAGCCTATGCATCACTCTCGTAAGCCTCTGAATCACTCTCTTGAGGCTTTGCAACCCTCTTTGAGCCTCTGCCTCACTCTCTTGAGCCTCTGCATCCCTCTCTTGAGCCTCTTCATCACTGTCTTGCGCCTCTGCATCACTCTCTTGAGCCTCTACATCCCTCTCTTGAGCCTCTGCATCCCTCTCTTAAGCCTCTGCATCACTCTCTTGAACCTCTGATTCACTATCTTGAGCTCTGCATCACTCTCTTCAGCCTCTGCATCCCTCTATAAAGCCTCTGCAACACTCATTTCAGCCTCTGCATCACTCTCGTAAGCCTCTGAATCACCCTCTTGAGCCTCTGCATCCTTTTTCGTGTGCCTCTGCATCACTCACTTCATCCTCTGCATCCCTCTCTTGACC
>NW_025569213.1:0-41046 GCF_020424385.1 Procambarus clarkii
TATATATATATATATATATATATATATATATATATATATATATATATATATATATATATATATATATACACACACATATATAAAATGTTATCTAGAAGGACAGATATAGATATTATTAGCCTAAACAAACTATCGTTCTTCAGGAAATAGATGTATACTTCAACCTGACGTCAATCTTCAACCTTCGAGGGCGCAGGAAATTTTTTAACCCGTTGATTATGAACATTTACTGTAATACACTAATATTTAAATAATCTTAATACATCATAACATCAATTTGCCAAACATCGTCTAGTGTTTCGGTAACACTAAGCGGCCGTAAATATATCAATAGTCACATCTACATTTTACTGAGCCATGCATAGTTGCAGCTTCATCAACACCATAGCTACCAATGTTGTTTGTTTCGTGGGGTTTCGAGTGTTGCAACCTGGCTCACCCTGGCACAGCGACAACAGGCCAGGTGGCACGTGGGGGCATCAGTTTTGTTGTCACTCGTCAGGGGTGCCTCAGTAAATACCCCAATCTGGCCCCGATTTCCTTAACGTGACCCCTTCGGGGACCATCACCACTATCGCCACTCTCGTTATTTCCACCACTACTGTCACCACTAGATCTACCGCCCTCACCACATCTTCCGCCCCTTCGCCACCACATTGAGTACTCAAGCATATCTATCGCAATATCACAAATACCGCCCGTCACATCTACCACCCCACCATATCTACCTCTCCAACCGCTCCACTACATGTACCTCTCTATCACATCTACCAGGATGTACACTCACCCCCCCCATTACTACACCTACACAACCGCTCCCACTACCACACCTGCGTCCCTGACGGGCTAGGAAGTCACACAAAACGCAGGCCGTCTGGCATATGACGAATGACAGAGCGATGACCGGGAGACAGACACCATCTGTCAGCCAGCCCTCTAACGTCTTCATCTTGACGGACTCCAGAGAAACTAGGAGGGAGGGGAGAGTAGTTGAGGAGAAAAGAAAGGACAGTAGAAGAAGGATATTGGAGAGAGAAAGAGAAATGGAGGAATGCCTTGCGTTCTTAGAGGTTATAAAAAATCTCATACACCCACACACACTCCCACACTCTCAGACCAATTAGCAGGCCCAAGATGTACATTTGTTAACATTTCTCCTTGTCTATGTAACTGATCACCTAAAAGAGTCATCGCTTCCTTCGTGTGCATAATCCGTTTCATTAATTTTTGCTCTCAACTAAAGAGAATATCTAATTGAAACGTGTATAATATATTCTTTGACTGGGATATCTACACGTATGAAATTCCCTTTTATTTATTTACTTATTTATTATTATTGATTTATGATCCCCTATATCCCTTGGAACGTGTTCATCCCGACTGTAAAAGATTGTTATTTATATTTTCATTGATCTTTGTAGCATAGAAGAAGCTTTATTTTGTCTCAGTCTTACAAGCTGATTTGATGCGCAAATTAACTGTCGAAAATGTTATTAAATTTCCCACTAATGTCATAGGTACAAAGGAAATGGACGAATAGGTATTTTGGAATCTATTCATGCAAATTAAACTCACATTTTTATATTACTGCCTATTGTATGGCACCGTGTTGTGAGCTGGAGGCATTAAGCGTCAATATTTATTTTCACTAAAACACCGGGATTTTGACGTTGTGATCGATTGTGTCTCATTATCATAATCATCATCCTTCTCATCTTCCGCTTCTTCCCGCTCCTCTTGATCCTTCTCGTCTTCTTCCTACTCCTCCTTCTTTTTCTGTTCCTCCTCATTCTCCTCCTTTTGTTCCTTCTTCTCCTTCTCCTCCTGCCTTTTCAAATAAATTGAATTCCATTACATATCAATGTATTTCAACTTTATATGAATGCATTTGTATTTTATATCCCTATAATTTCTGTTTCATTTTCTTCGGTTGCGAGCCAATGACTTAGCCTACTGCATCACATGGACTATTAATGAAATAGTTAAGCTTATCTTCCAATTCCTTTCCTGAATACAAATTAACCTTTTTCCTGTGTGAAATCTCTTGATCTTTATTCACACATGCACTCTGGGTCGTCGTCTTCGGAGGTTATTATCACGCATTATAAGAACATTTACACATAATTTTGTGTAATATATGCGGAGAGCAAGTCACGAAGTCCCCGCGTGTGTGTGCCAATGTCCTTCCGTCAGCACCATTATGCCCCATTAGCGTCGGCGTTTGCTTCAACGTCTCCTATTAACGTTGACTTTGTGTGCGTTCTCATCCATTATCAGTCTATTTCCCGTACATGCTTTTGCAAGTTGCTCTGCTCAGTGATGCAGTGACTCGTCGCTGCATTTGCAAGCGCAAAATGTCTTATTTTACGTGTGCTGAATAGATTCAAAACTTGCTGTGACGGCGGGAAGTTACTCGTATCATGGGGTGAAAACAGTGAAAAGTCCGTGAAGTTAATGTCTCCGATACCTGTGTAAACATCCTTCAATTATAATTATTGATGGGTTAAATAATGATGGTGTCTAAGGGAGCCGGTGTCTGACAACCACCAAGACACGCTTGTTAACAGGCCTTTCCTAACACTTAACTATCTTTTTTTTACACTGTTAATCACGGTACCAACAAATTTGGGGGTTTTAGTCCAATTAGAATCAAAGTTTGGTAGCTTTTTTCTAAAAAAATGAGCATCGATAGGTTAGGTGGGTTGTTTGGGTACGTCCTCTTCTGGCTAGACAAAATCATTTAAAATTTGGCGGTCTTCACTTTGGGAGAACTAGCAACACTACCAGACACAAGAGACGATTGTGTAGAAGCATTTACAATTATCAGTGATGTTTGTTACTGCAGATTGCTATTATAAATACCCTTAATATCAATTCAGAAAAAATGTGAGAATCCATAGCCTAATTGGTAGGACAACAGTCTCATCGTTCCAGCCCCCCTGAGTTGAAGTCTTCACAGCCCCGCTCCTGTGCCAGGTACATCCACTTACGGGTTCACCATAGCCCGTGCTACTTGGAACTTTTTGTTCCGGGTAGATGAATAAAAAACAACAACAACAACATTGAAGTCTCCGATGATTCAAGTGAATGAAAATAAAACATACATTACTTTGATAACAATCATTTCTTTGTGTTCGTGCTTGTATCGTTGATAGTGTAACGATTCTCTCCTCTTCTGTACACTCGATTAAACTGACTCGTGATCTTTGCTTGAGCAAAGAGACCGGGGCGATTGCACCAAGGTCAAGGCTGCCTTGTTGGCGTTCCTGCTCCTCTCAGCTTGTATTTATGTATACTATAAAATATACAACTTATATACATCTTCAGAAGGATCAAGGATCCTTCTGAAGATGTATTATTAAATTAAAAGTGTTTAAGGAAATTCCTGATTTAATGCTTCTTTCGTGATCTGACATTGTCATATATATATATATATATATATATATATATATATATATATATATATATATATATATATATATATATATATATATATATATATATATATGTATATATATATATATATATACATATATATTCATTCAAAATATGTTCGAGTCGACTCGACGAGCCCGGTCGTCGACCAGGCCTCCTGGTTGACGACCGGGCCGCGGGGACGATAAGCCCCGGAAGCACCTCAAGGTAACCACCTCAAGGAGTATCGCCTAATCAATGTTTGATTACTCATTTCAACGTTTGTTCAAAGTTTGATCATTTATTCAACGTTTGATCATCAATACCGTTTATTCAACGTTTGATCATCAATAGATCAACGTTTGATAGCCTTTTAATCTACAATGGATCAACTTTTCATCTTTAATTCATTGTCACATCAATGTCGTTTGCACCGGATAAGGGATAGTAGTTTGGAAGAGATTAATCAATTTGTACCACGAGAATGACTTGCTTACCACGGTGCGGTTCCGAGGATCAATGTTCCCCGCTGCCCGGTTGCTAACCCAGCCTGCAGGTGGGCTAGGTCCAGTCGACCAGGCTGGAGTATTATTCTGTCTGTATTTTAGTCAGTGGTCAACATCGCTGGTAAAAATCCCGCAGGTGTTCCCAGGTAAAACGAGTGTTTACCGTATAAGGTGTTACTCCATTGTGTTTGGGGAGAGCGGCTATACCCACACCGCTATAATGCGCTTGGGTATTGTGTTTGCTTCACTCTTTGCCTTGGCAGGTGGCCCAGTGCTTCCTAAAGAATATATATATGTATATATATGTATTCGTGATAATACTCTTTCGTGATAATGTATGTATGTATGTATATATAGTTCAAATAAAGCAAATATATATGTGTACATACAAAAGAATGGGGGTGGTAGAAGATAATATTAGTGTTCAGTGAGAAACCACAAGGTCTCCTCTGAATACTTTTTATTTTCTTCTCCGAGGCTATGGGTCCCCACATTGGCACCAAAGGTGGTACCCTCACAAACTTTAAAATATATATATATTATATATATATATATATATATATATATATATATATATATATATATATATATATATATATATATATATATATATATAGCAAAACCGTAAAGTTATCCAGTGAAGGAATATATATATAATAACCAGGAGAGGATTTTGTAACGAGTAGGTCATCCCGTTTTATGGCGGATAATTATCGTAAAGCAGAGAGTAACGGGATTGTTGTTGATTTGTCTGTGTAATTGGTAAGTGTGACAAGGGAAAGTGATTTTCTGGAATGAACTCAGCGAGACGGCAGCTGACTCAGGAGTGTCCTTTATCTAGTGTATTGCGTCCCATATCTAGTTTGTTGCGTCTCTTATCTAGTGTGTTGCGTCCCTTATCTAGTTTGTTCCGTCTCTTATCTAGTTTGTTGCGTCCCTTATCTAGTGTGTTGCGTCCCTTATCTAGTGTGTTGCGTTCTTAATCTAGTGTTTTGTTTCATTCATATAGAGTGTTGCGCCCTTCATTCAACGTGTTGTGACCTTAATCGAGTGTTTTAGCATCTTTTCTTCTCTGTGTTCACTCTTTTTTTAGCGTGTTGCTCCTTCGGTATATTGCGCAATTTATTCTTTCAGTGTGTTTTAGCCTTCATTCTTAGTGTTGCACCTTTAAGTCAGTATTTCTGAACATTGCAAGATGTTTGTCTTGCAAGAAGTCTCTCTCGTGATAATAATAATAAAATAATAATAATTCAAATAAAGTCAACAACAGCAACAATAAAAAACTGTCCTAATAATAATGATGATGATGATGGTCACACTATTAATAATAAGTATAATAATAAGATGGATCATATAGTTTAGTTACTGAAATTAATAATTTCTTAATAAATGGCATAAGTATAAAGGTTTTATTTGTAACAGTTACAATAAAGCAAACATAATTAAATCAACATTGTTAAAATAAATTTTGCGTCAATATTTCTATAGTAATTATTGTAATTATATTGATTATATAATTTATTATGAGACCTGAACCTTCATATATGACGAGTAAAAACAATAGGATAAGTAGATAGATCAAGGAAAAGTAATTAATATATATGATGATTCAAATACATTCAACTTTATTCAACTGCAACTACAATAGGTATTAATACAACCAAGCCTGTTTTCTACACAAATGCAAAATTGCATTTGACTTTTTAGTTGCTGAAACTGCAGCATCAGCTTAATTTACAACTGCCAATACAGCTACAATTGCAAAACAAGCGCCACTCGTAGAGGTATAGATAATTGTAATTGATACAACATAAAGTTTAACTACATGAACCAGATCATATTTTAAGATAGAATAATCCAATGTTTTTTAATCTTCGCTTGTAAAGTGATTAAATATCGCGTTGATCTTTGAAATTGCAATTGAAATTGAAATAGGTTTATTGAGGTAAAATACACACAAAGGGATGAGGTAGCTCAAGCTATTCTCACCCTGTTCAGTACATCGTGTTTGTACGTACATAGACACACGTCACAAACAATAAACGTATTACCAAACATTCTGAGAGATAAACATATACATTTCCTCTATTACAAGTTGATCTTTGAGTTCCCTCCCTTTAAATTTTGCATTCATGCTTCAAGTTCTGCTTTCCTTCTTCAAACTCTGTTTTCATGTTTCAAACACTGCCTCCACGATTGAATGTTCGTTTGCTTATACGCCAGAATCTCCTGCCTCGAAGAAAAACTTTTAAGTTTGATTAATTTAATCTCCAGACCATGTTCAATATTAACATTTAAAACACATGTGTGGTAACACTTATTTCTTGAAACATTGAGAGGAAATTTGCACTGAAGGATCTTAAAACTTTGCTCTATTGATATTAAAATCAAGAAATATCTAGATTTTATATATAGATTTAAGATTTTTAATAAATCGTAAAACCCTTAATCTCTTTGGGCATAAATGTAGACCTAAGGTAAACTTTATGTGTATATTCCCATGTTCATACCCAAATGCAATTCCTTGTAAACCCAAAGTGCAAAAGTAATACCTGAAAACGTTTCAATTTTGTTTACACCCAAAATCGATACTTTGGCTACACTATAATTTGTATCCATTTTACACACCATTCACATCAAAATTTGGAACTGTTAAAGAACCATACGACATAAAAATCTATACACCCAATTTACCTTGTGTTTGTATTTAGATTTTAAACCGTTTTCTGCCCGTGTTTGCAACTAGATGAATTCCAACCTCTCGTGGAATTTAATTCACACCACCAATGCAGACCTTCGTCCCCTTCTGCTTGCAAGAGTTGCACTGGAATTGCTGAGCAACTGGCTGGGGTTTAAAGCACTGTCGATGTGGAATATTACAGAGCATTATTAGAGGCGGTTTCCCCCCTTAAGGTCCTTCAGTACTTTGGCGGAGAGCTCTGACTACCCGGCTGATGTATAGCTTCCCGGGAGTGACTGACAGCTCTCATCTTTCATGGACCCAACCTTGATAGACGTCTATTTGCACGACACCACGCGAGGCCCAGAGGGGATGGATGGAGGAGAGAACTGTTGGCGAAATCTGTACGGATGTTTGGATGGAATCGTCCTAGGTTGGGTGGTAGTGGTTGGTAATTGTGGTAGTTGTAGTGGCGCTGATTTTGTTGATGGTGGTAGTGGCAGTGACAGTAGTAGAAGGGATGATAGTGTAATGGTGGTAGAGTGTGATGGTGATAATATTGGTGGTGGTCGTAGCCGTGGTGGTCGTATGTAGCTACCTTTGAGTTCAGCTTCCACTTTTGTCCCACTTTGCAACTATCCGTCAACTAGATCCCAAGGCTATTTACCATGTTTATATCTCCATTTGAAGATGTGTAAAGGAATCTGCCTCTATCACGTCACTTCTAAATGTATTCCACTTATTCACTACTCTGACACCGAGAACATGCTTTACCATGTCTTTGTGGTTCTTAGCCTCCATATGTGTTCCCTTGTTCGAGTACCACCCTTGCTAATAGACTGTCCTTGTCTATTACCCAACAGTGTTTTATATATTGATATTTCTGTCCCTTTATTCCGGTACAACCCATACCTAATAGGTATTTTTTACCCTGTTTATTTCCCTGGAATAATGATGATGGCATTTTTTTGTAGGGGGGGGAGGGAGGTTATTATTACTACAGTAATTGTTGTTGAAGTGAAAATATAGAGAAAGGAAATGTCTACTGTAACTTGGGTACGCACCCCACCTCTGCAGAGCTGAATGAGATTTTCGAACAGTGATTGATTGCCATATATATGTGTGTGTTTGAGTGTGTGAATGCGCGCGCGTTCGTGCGTGCATGTGTGTGTGTGTGTCTGATTAAAAGGTGCTAATATCGTTGAAGAGTAGAAATAGGATGTATTTACAGTGATCTTGGTAGTTGAGGTAGAAGAGCTAAATTGACATGTGGTGTGTGATGAAGGTAGTAGAACCGGGTGGTGATGGAGGGAGAAGAACCCCGTGGCGGAGATAGAAGAGCTGAACAGCGAAGTGAAACCATTCTTGGCAGGTTGTGGGAATGCTCATTTGAAAGTCAATTTGGAGACATTTACCAAATTAAGTCAATTACTTTTAAACGTTCCCTGCATGTGTAAGTGGAGTTTAAGGGGGAGAGGCCCGTCCCGCGGAAGGCCAGGCAGGACGTTTTTCTACTAACCTTCTCCTTGAGAAGAAAATAGGGGAAAAATGGCTGCAATTACGAATAGTCCTGCTACTGGTGGTTCTAGGCTGGATAGAGTAGTACAGCTACTGACACTCCTCTTATTTATCACTGTTTCACCCAACAGGAGTATTTACCACATATATATATATATATACCAATTCTCTTATATATATATATATATATATATATATATATATATATATATATATATATATATATATATATATATATATATATATATATATAACGAGTAGATAAATGACAAAGAAATATACAGGTGTCCCAGGACAGACAGACACACGTGTATCCGCCAACCCTTAATGCTGGAAGACAGCCGAATAACAAGTTGCTTACCATAAACGAAATGTGGCACTTGGCAGTAGAGTTTAGGTATAGGATAAAACAAAACAAAGAACGAGAATAAATAATAGATTGTCAAAATATGCGATAGATAGATACACTTGGTTTGTTTTCTTAGAATAGGGTGTTGAAACACGTTACTTCATCTTACCTTTGTGTTGTAAGATAAGATTTGGAACTCATTATGTAACCAATCTTTCTGTCATTTACCCAGAGGAGAGGTATTGAGGACCTAAATATTTAACTAAAATAAAAAGGGAATGTTAAAGGCATATGAGCATTTTAACATTTTTTATCTCCAAATGCACTTCACTCCGTTCCTCATAGCCCCTTTCAGCAGTATCCGCTTTCTAACCCCCCTTTTCAACAAACCACGCTCCCCTTTCTCCCAATTTCTTGTATTTCTCCCTATTTTTTTTTTCATGTGAAGAATTCGATAAATCATTTGAAAAAAAAGATGTCTCTATTAACAGTGCCCCCTACCCCTGAGTTATGCCCACACTTAACTGGGTGTGATGTATCAGCCCAACTGGTGTTGTTTGTCATCGTTCTCCGCCCCCCACGCACCTCGCCCACGCTCCGGCCTTGAAGGTTGGAGCCTGGAACATGACTGGATATGACTCCCAGTGTTATCGCGGTGAGTTCCTAGTCACGTTATCCGTTCCCGTCAAGATCATTCCAAGTAGAGTTTTTTTATTTTTAATTATGTTGGAATGGTTTATTTTTTAGTTAACCTGTTTTTCTTTAATTATGTGTGTTAAAAGATTTCCAACTGGTGTTTCACATCCATTACTAATTATAAATGTGGTGTTTAGAGTCTTCATCAGTTTACTTTAAAAATATTCGATTTTGAGAGCTCTATCATGGAAATCTCTTTAAAAAAAATAGTTAAAATACAAAACGAAAACATGCATTGCAGATCTGGAAGGTCACTAGAACTCAACTCTCAAAGAATCCAAATTTCACAGTAACTAATAATAGCGACTGCAATATTATTGCATTAGCAATGACCATGAAATACGTCAACATTGTGATGATGCAGAGCCGCCTTACTGTCTTCTATAAAATACAAGATCGTAATAACTCAATTTTTTGCAGACACTGACGTATTACATGCTTGTGAAGGTCCTAAATAATTCCTGGTCTGGGGGAAGGAACATTGACAAATACCTCGTTACAAGTTTAACTCACTCCCTTCCCCCTCCCAACACCCTTACATCTCCAGTTCCTGTTTCTCTCTCATCCTCTCTTACTCTCTCTCTCTCTCTCTCTCTCTCTCTCTCTCTCTCTCTCTCTCTCTCTCTCTCTCTCTCTCTCTCTCTCTCTCTCTCTCTCTCTCTCTCTCTCTCTCTCTCTCTCTCTCTCTCTCTCTCTCTCTCTCTCTCTCTCTCTCTCTCTCTCTCTCTCTCTCTCTCTCTCTCTCTCTCTCTCTCTCTCTCTCTCTCTCTCTCTTTCCAGCCCAGCAGGTGAGGCAGCATCAGATGGAGGAGAGCCGTTCCCTGGCGTCAGCTGTTTGTGCCCAGTAACCGCCTGGGCCACACATATTGCTTCCTGAAGCAGGCGTCACTGAGTCCCCTTCGCTTGTCTCCTTCTCCACGCTTACGTAGGAACTTTATTGTGTGTGTGTGTGTGTGTGTGTGTGTGTGTGTGTGTGTGTGTGTGTGTGTGTGTGTGTGTGTGTGTGTGTGTGTGTGTGTGTGTGTGTGTGTGTGTGTATGTGTGTTATTTTGTATATATTCTTGTGTAGTAATAAAGCTATGTACATATAAACCTCATCTTAACCCCTGGATGCCATGCATGTAAACATTAACAAAGACATTCAAGCCTAATTGTTATAATGTACAACGTTTTTGCTTCTAAAGACAAACTCGACTATGAAAAACAAACAACAGCCTCCCGTTTCCTTAAACTGAAATGAAAACGAGCCAGCCCCTCAACCCTCACCTCAACAACCGTTCAGCATAAAAAAAATAATCACAGTATATTCATGACTCAAAATCCAAGATTAATAAAAAAATAATTCAAGAATATTCAAAACAGCAAAATCCAAGAATATTTATGACACGAAACTCCCAGCGTATTCAAAACAAAATCTCAGAAATCTCAGAACATTCAAGACAAAATTCCCAGAATATCCAAGACAATTTCCCAGAATATTTACAAGAGTGAAGAACAGGATACAGATTAGTGGTGAAAAACTCATAGCAGCTAGACGTCTCCAGGCACTGAGCATTGTCACGTCCTTCACCATACCCTGTCTTCTAGAGCAATAAATCTTCCGGGAGGGAGAGCAGAATGCTCAGTACCAGGATAGAGACAAAAACGGCGGAAGCGGATGCGGATTTATGCGTTACGTTCGTGCCAGATAATCCGCTGACGTCAAGCCTCGTCTGCAGTCCTCCCGACCGTAAGCGCCCGCGTTCGATGTTTATTTGTAAACACAGCGCATGTTCTGGATGTAGTAAAGTTGCTTTAGAGTTATGCAACCTTCAGCGACAGATAAGGAAACGGTGATTGTATACTGTAGCTTGTCCACATTGCTACAATAACATTGTTATATTATCATCACAAATGATAATAATGACATAATAATAATAATAATAATAATAATAATAATAATAATAATAGTCTTAAATCCCTGAGTATGACATTAGTGTTTACTACAATTGCTTTAGGATCACTGAACCCCCCCCCCCCCCTCCAATGTTTTATTAACCTAATAACTACCATTTATACGCTGGACTTTAAAGAATCAGGTAAAAATAAATTGTTATTATTACACATTATTCATAATATCTAATCAGCGGCGATAAGCGTAAGTTATCATAGGGATATAAACACGGCAAGTGGACGAAAATATCACACAAATGACGAAATTACGAATCGAGGGAATACCCAGAATGGACAAAATATATTCTTCAGAGAGTGTAATTACCACGGAAAGAATAACCCGGCCGTCTCGAGCGTTGATGAGAGGACCCCAGACATATCAACTGGCAAAATCTATTCTACAAGGGAAGAGGGAGGGAGGGGGAGGCGTAATTACCGACCAACCAAAATATCCCGTCTTGATCGTTGATGACCAACTTACGTGTCTGCGTTATTAGGACATATTACGTATCACTTCCGCACTGTTTCCCCGGCAGACATTGCTGATAATGTTTTTTTCCTGTTGTCGTTTTGCAATTACGATTTTTTTATTATTATTATTTTCTCCCACAGACGTGGCCACACATTTAGAATGATAACCAGCATATATACATTTTCTAATGTCCTCCATGGACAGGGTTAGAGATTTGTTAAATATATAGTTCAGGGATTTATTGAACAATCAACAAGGTGATTATAGTGCTTTTAAAATGCTAAGCTAACCTACATACTTAAATACATAGATACACAGATTTACGTATGATTTACATTCCTGATTTTTTTCGTTGATACGTAATGTTAATGTGATATCTGTATGCATTTGAAGAGAAGCGTTGGAGGTAGTATTGCTGGACTGCAGAGGCAGAGCGCGTGGAAGGAGTGTGTGACACCCACATTAGGCTTCAGTGGAAGCCTCAAGAATCCTAGAAGAGTCAGTTTAATCACAGGTTGTAATCCTTTTGACCATGTCGTGGTGTAGGGGTCAAAGGCGTTTGCTTGAGAGTTCCCAGAGCATAGGTTCGAATCCTCCTCACGGCTCCTACTTATTTACACATTGTTATTATTATTATTATTAGAAGTAGTAGTAGTACTAGTAGTAGTAGTAATAATTTGTACTTCAATTACAGTAATTTATTTTCTTGAAAGTTACAATTATACATTTTCTCTGACAGGATTTATCGTTTACAAGTCATGGTGACGTTTGTTATTTTTTGGTAACTTTCTCTGCATAAAAGGGTATGAGAAGACGACTTCAGCTCCCAGGTTAACAGGCTTAGAGCTTTCCCTTCCCAAACTGTCCCACAGTTTTTCCTGTAACACGACACAGTCTAGGGACCAACGTCCAGGCAATCCTCCCTGCCCAGCGCTCGGACCCGGCTGCAATTGCACACGAGGCGTGGGGTGAGCAATATTACCTCTGCACCGTTGAAATTAATGAAGTAGTTGAGTGACCAGGCCGCCACTGGCGTTTCGGCCTATTGACAGAAACGAGTGTTGTTCTAACGCCAGATACTTTCCCTATCAGTTTGCTTCCCCCAAACAATAGCACAACTAACGCAGGAGCATCACCATCATCGTTACCCCCCATCATCCCGATCATCATCAACAGCAGCACTTCAGCCAAGTTATTGCGACTCATCGTCTGCAACAGCACCATCTTCACCTTAGATTCAACGTGGAACTGATGCTTGATCTCTCGCAAGTGAAAGAGGCGGAAGTGTTATTTTCCCTCTCCTGTGAGTGAGAGGTGATGTGGAAGGGGGGGGGGAGGCGACCCCTCTCCTCGGCTATGACCCCCTTTCCCAATCCCCGACGAAATCAGGGGGGCTATATGAGGCCTGGATGATATACAGGTACTCATTCCGGGCCCCGGCAGCTGGCTCTGTTGACGAACATATTAACGCCGCAGCTGCCAAGCCTGTGTGCCTGCCAACCTGTTAGCCGCACATTTTGACTGTCGGCAAATGAGCTCCCGTGATAATCTAACACTCAGCCGGTCTAGGCTAGCCAACAACCCGCCTGGGTCCTAGCAAGTGCTGTTTAACTATATATAATATATATATATATATATATATATATATATATATATATATATATATATATATATATATATATAATATATATATATATATATTTCTTGAATATTGAAGCCTTACACACACTATGTTTTTGTTTATGAGGTGATTCTCTACATGTTATTTTGTTCTGCTATATTTAAGCAATTCACATTCTTTACCTACATGCTATATACCCTTCCTCTGTACTTTAGCTGTCCATTTCCTACACTCAGAAATCATCGCCCTCCTTGCTTCCTGCAACGTCCCATCCTGTGCCTGTGAGCGATGGCAACCCTTGGATGCCAAACGTGCAAAGTCTGCGCAATTTCAGGGCACAAGTTCAATGCAATGTTGTTATTACATCCAGGCCGTGCAAGACCCATTCGATCCTCCCCTCCTCCATATCTCCCTTCAATGTAATTAATAGGCACTCCAGCCAGGACATAGAGACGTACATGCTAGACCCCTAAACATTGAGAGGACATTTTCGAGTCAAAACTTAGGGGACGTCTGCCAAAAGGTTCATAGGGAAGAATTATTAAAGAAAGAAAAGGGGGAACGGAAAGGATTGGAGTAGATTTTTTTGTTGTAAGAAATTAAAGGACAACTGGACATCCCATGCAGGGAGACGTTGGGGAAATCAAAGTGACTAGAGTCAATTAGGAAAGAAACTAGTGTTCCTAGTGAAATTGTAAACTAGGAACTGCTATCCTACATCAGCTCATCTGAAGTAAGACCCAAGAGACTGACCAATTTACCGAACATATAATAATTTTTCTTCTAATAATATAAATAAATAATTAATAATATGAGACATTCAAATACCCTTCAAAGTTCGATGAGTGCAAGAAAGATTAGATATAAAAGATCTGTAAAAGATATGCCCAAAAGTAAACACATAAAACAAAAGCACATAATATAATACAAAAATATATGGACGCAAAAATATATAGACACAAAAATTATAATTCATTACAAACATAACCCATGTGAGCCGTCGACCAAACTCAAAGTTTAGGGGTAAGTTTCATTTGAGCACTTATCGTATATAAATACCTTGTAACGAGGTACCCAGCTTCCGGTGCTTAATTGCCCGTGGCCGAGTCCACTAACCTCCCCTTAAAAATTACCATAGCAATGGTTTGTATTTGACACAACACATGCGTTACATTGTATGTGCTTTTAAACCACTTGGTTCCCATTGTCACCTTTGCATCTGATATTTATTACCATTCGCATGTACCTTACAGCTTCTATTCTCGTACATCGTCTATAAAACTCATTTACATCTCATTATCAACTCACACATAACAAATAAGTCATAAATAGTTGTATAATTACAACTGAGCTAGTTTACATAAAATTACAGTACAATACACAAGAACATGCCATGCAATAACTTAAGTTAAATTATTATAATCATAAACAGTTTTGATCTGCACGCAGTTCTCTCTACTTATAATTATGAACTCATTACTTCCCAGTTTGCTAACCGTGGGCAGAATATTCGGGTGACTGTAACCATTCCACTGCTGCCCACTGGGCTGGGGAGGATGGGGGGGGGGACGGGATATGGTGTACATGATAAGCAAATCAAATTATAAAACTAGCTCATTGTATCTGTAAGTTGCTGAGCCTAGAGACTGTAGTTGTCTTTGTTTTCGAAGTTATTTTCCAAGAACTGTGTAACAGCTTATCACGACTCAACTCTTGCAGAACAGCTCTGAAAGCTTTGCTAAGGTTTAAATAAAATGATATGATAAGCTGTTCCGGTATCCACGACTTCGAATTTATTTATAAAATTCAAAAAGTTCATTTGACTAACAAAAGTAAAAATTATTTGAGTGTATATAAGACTTCCTAGTAAAGGCAAATAGGCCTACTGGTGTGCTCCTACCCTCGCATGGGCCAATAGGCTTACTGCAGTGATCATATCTCTCCTTTTAACGATTAGGACGCTCACAAAGAAGAGGAAGATATTTACTAAGAAGAGGAAGACATTCACTAAGAATATAAAAATTCACTGAAAGAGGAAGACGTTCAGTAAGAAGAGAAAGACTTTCATAAAGAAGAGAAAGACGTTAGCTAAGAAGAGGAAGATGTTCACTAAGAAACCTCCTAACCATTTGATGGTCATCTGTCACATTGAATTTGTTTATTTTCGTTGTTTAAACAAGACTGTTTGGTTCTTTCATGCTACTTGACTCTCTGGATGGGTCCAAGAACCTGCCTTTTTGGGTGGACTCGAGAAACTGCCTCTTTGGGTGGACTCAAGAAAATGCTGTTTTAGGTGGACTCAAGAAACTGCCTTTTCGGACGAACTCAAGAAACTGTACTTCTGGATGGACTCAATAAACTTCCTCTCTGAATGTACTCAGTGTATTACCTTTCTGGATGGAAAAACAAATATTGCCTATCTAGAGGATAAACTCAAAATACCGCCTCTCTGGATGTACTCAAAACTGTCACTCTTGATGGACTCAACATACTGCCTGTCTGAATGGATTCATAACAATACTTGTCAAAATGCACTCAGGATAATGCCTCTCTCAACTATGGACTCAAGATATTGTCTCTCCGGATGAACTCAAGATACTTAAGATCAACGGACTCACATGAAACTATTCAAGTTCCAGATTTACTATTTACAAAAAGTTATGTATTACCAGAATAAGGCATTACAAACATAACAATAATTTTCCATCGATATATATCATTTTATGTGCTTTAAATTTACCCTTATACCATTTTTTTCGATTTAGTGAAGTAGAGAGAGAGAGAGAGAGAGAGAGAGAGAGAGAGAGAGAGAGAGAGAGAGAGAGAGAGAGAGAGAGAGAGAGAGAGAGAGAGAGAGAGAGAAAGAGAGAGAGAGAGAGAGAGAGAGAGAGAGAGTACATGTTAAGTACAAAGCTAAATAGATAAGGCTCTTACACTGGAGGACCAGTGCACTCCACTATCTCACTTACAGTGATTTATCTCCCATTAAGCCATGATAATAAGCAATTAAGCTTTACAAAAACAGTGGTACCATTTCCGTGGGCTGGAACCAAGTGAATTATTGCGTTAGTGTCGGGCCATGTTAGAGCAACCTGAGGGGAAAGGGAAGGCGAGAGGTGAGGGGAGAGGGGGTAAGGGGGATGGAGATGAGGGTAGGAGTAAAGGTGCTAGGAGGTGAGGGGATAGGTGTTAAGGGGGATGGAGTTGAGTCCTGAACGGTTAAGGGGGCTGAAGGTGAGAGGAAACAGAGTAAGGGAAAAATTGAGAGGAATGGGTAATGGAGGTTTGAGAGAAGAAAGGAGAGATAAGAGTGATGGTGACCAAAAACAGGATTTTTTTCCTTGAGAGTTTAATGGCAGTCACTTAAACCGCACAGAATTAACTGAAATAAATTGCTGAAAATAGAAAGTTATGATTGAACTTGGAGAGAAATGACTGAAATATACAAATGAAAAACAGACATAGACAAGGAGGATGAATATAAAAAAGGTGTTGAAACGATCCAATCAAGATATAATTAGGTTTAAAATGGACAGTTAAAGATCATAGACAAGCAGAGCAAACTGGCATGTTCAGTCATTAAATTAAATACCTCAGCAACTTTTTAAAACAAGATAAACACATTATGAAAGTAATTGGGTGTAGATGGTGAGGGTTGAGTGAGAAAAAAGGAAAATGTGAGGATTAGGAGAATGGTAACAATGAAAGGCAAACAGAAGGATAGTGGGGAAAGTGTGTGAACAGCGAGGAAATGAGAACAAATAAAACTGGGAGAAATGATGAAAGTAAGGTGAGAGGGAGGTGGAAGTGTATTGAAAAAAGAATAATGGAAGAGGAAGAGAGGAAAAGAAATTGTGAATAAGGGGAACAGAAAAAGAATGGTGAGAGTGTAAAAGGTTGGGAAGCTAGCAAAGGAAAAAACAGTAAGTTACACTGTGAAAGAATAGAAAACTCAAAGAAATCTGGAAGAGTTAATATTTGAGTTGTAAGACCAACACAATAAATGAGCTTGCGAGTCACAATGAGTTTGGAGAAAGTTCAATGAGAGAGAGAGAGAGAGAGAGAGAGAGAGAGAGAGAGAGAGAGAGAGAGAGAGAGAGAGAGAGAGAGAGAGAGAGAGAGAGAGAGAGAGAGAGAGAGAGAGAGAGAGAGAGAGAGAGACTAAAAATAAGACAAGCCTACTACATTAAGAGTACCGTTGCTCTACAACAAATAAATTCCCCAGTGCTTCTAGATAAACAAGAACACATGGGTCTTAGAGATAGGCTAGAGAACTAAATTACCGGTAACAATGGGAGGGGAGTGTATGAGGGGACCAAGGGGCGAGAAGACCCCCCTAAGAGGTGCTGGGTTACTGGGGTGACAGTTCATTAATCAGACACTGGGGTGAAGGGGGCCCGCGCCCTTCTTCTGTCCTCCCTACCCTTCCTGATACTGTCTGCTAGTTCTCACACACACACACAAGCACACACACACACACACACACACACACACACACACACACACACACACACACACACACACACACACACACACACACACACACACACACACACACACACATACACACACACACACACACACACACGCACACACAAACATACACACAGTTTCAAGTTTAGATATGATAGAGCCCAGTAGGCTCAGGAACCTGTACACCAGTTGATTGATAGTTACCATCTCTCTTACTATCTTTCTTGCCCCTTTCCAACGACTCCTTTCCCCTTTTCTCTCTCTCTCTTCCTCGCTCTCTCACTGTCTCTCTCTCTCTCCCTCTCTCTCTGTCCCTTTCTCTCTGTCCCTATCTCTCTCAACTAAAATTAGGTAATAACTTGGAATTACTAACCAGGATAACTAGAATATCTAACTGGCTAAAGTTCCTAATGAAACTGCAAGCTCAGACCCATTATCCTACATCAGTTCATCTGAAGCCCGTCCATAGAAACTTATTTTGGTGAGCCTTTTATTTATTATCCATTACGAACAAATTTAAATTTAATGCTGAGTAACAATCTCACTCTCTCTTTCTATCTCAATTGTTTTTATGTTCTGCTTTTCTTTTTACTTACCAAGAAATAAATCATCAAAAATAAACCTCTATTAGAGACCCAAGGGCAAATAATGGAAGATTAAGACACAGAGAAACTTGCTGATAGAGAATGAAAGAGAAGGAGAGATAAAGACATAGAAACATAGAGATAGAGCTGCTTCTTCCTCATGATGAATTGTGGGTCCGAGACCCCCCATCTCCCTTCATACAGTTCCTTCTTCAAACACACACACACACTCCCTGCTGGTCCCTTGATACCAGATGAAAAAGTTCTCGGTAACATCTCTTTTTCTTTTGTCTTTTCCACCCCTTGAGTTTCTGTAGCTTAAAATATAAAAGCCTGTCGAATGGAGACTGGGGATCGGATGAGGCTGTTTTGTCCTGTACAGAGACCCTCACTCTGTGTACATCATAGGTGAAGATCGAGTATAGTGAAAATCTTATTTTAGACGAGTAGTTAATGTCGCGTTTATTAATGCAATGGATATCGGATTCCTTGAGGATTTTGTTTAAAGAAGATATATTCCGTTTGTGAACAAAATTCCGAGTCTTGTGAGACGCCGGAGGCCCTAAGGCTTGGTCGAGAACCTCTCGGAGGGGAAAAATTAAGATCGGGGAATAATATTACCAAAGAATAAATGCATATATAATCATTGTTAATAAATAAACAAAATGAAGCTACGTACTTCACCTGACCTTTCAACTTGACGGTAATCTTTAGTTGATATAATATTTCACTAACGTTTTAGACTAGCCTTTCTAGCAGCAGGGATAGTTCAGTATAATTCATATAGGTCATTATAGTTTTTATAGACCAGTAGCATATCAATATAATACGTGAAGGTTCAACTGAACATCAATATAACACAAGATCCAAAAAAAGAATCTCAAAATATTACAGGAAAGTTCAATAGCATTTCAGCATTACAAGGAAAAGTTCAATCACATCTCAAAACCAACCGAAGGACCCTAAAACATGTCAAAATAACACAGGAAGAGACAATTACTTCTCAAACTAACTCATGAAGTGCCAATTCCATATCAATATTCCAAGGAAAGGTTTAATAGCATTTAAAAGTATTTCATTCAAATTTCGACACGATTTCAAAACTCATATTTGATTGCGGAAAATCTTGAAGCAAAGATACTAAGCAACATTGCTGTTAAAGAATAAAAATTAAGATCCAAAGAACCTATTTCCTATCAACAATCCATGCCCACGCACGCCCACACACACCCCCGCACGCACCTACGCATACACACGCACACATACACACACGGACACATACAACACAACAGGTATTAAGCATAATTACGCCACGGGAAACAAATGTCGATATCAGGAGCTCAAGTAGAGTATTGTATTACTCTGAATACTGCTAGGGCTGAATATTGCTATGAGAGTGTCTCTCATTGCAATATTCAGCCCATGTTTACACCTTCCTCTCTCTTGTTGCGCTCTTGATGTAGACACTTGTTTACCGTTGCGTAATTATGCTTAATAACTGTGGAGGTGACTGACACACGAAGGTGACAGAAATGCTTAGGTGGCAAGCATACGATTGTGACATTAATGTGATGGTGATAGACGTGTGTGAAGGTGACATGAGGTGATGGGAAGGGAGATGTAGGAAGGATGTTATGGGACGCAATGAGGGTGATGAAATTAAGAGAGACCACGTTAGAGGGAAGAAGGCGGAGAGATGACGGAGGGAAAATTGTGGTGAGTGTAATAAAGGAGGTGACATGGTGGTTAGGAAACGGGATGGGAAATGAGATGGTGGTTGGGGAATAAAGTGAACTCGTTATTGAGATAGAACTGGAAGAGAAGGATGGGGGTAATAAACGCTCCCAATTGGGATGGTGTATCGATGGAGACTGAAGAGTAAGCTTGCAGTTGGGATGGAGTAGGGACAGGAGGATGGGGAATTAGCTACAGATGGACTTGTAGAGGAGACTGAAGTCTAAACTTGTTCTAGGGAGAGACTCATAGTGAGAAAATGGGTAAAACAAAACTTGTTACTGTACTGCGAGGCGGTGCAGTAGTTGAACGTGTGGAGAGTAATTACAGAGCACACGTCGCTGTGTCGTGACATCACTTCAATTTTACGACCCGCTTGGATTGTATAGGTGTAGACTGGAGCTACAAGAGTGTAGGATGGGGAGACAAGTGGGGGCCAGGTTGGGGTGTTGAAGGTGATGTCAAACGAAGATGACTGGAATGACTATGGTGACAGAAGGTGCGGATGCTGCAGTCTTTACAACTGATAGTGCATAAGGAGAGAGAACGATCTGAGAGGGAAGGGAACTATCAGGGAAAAGCGCCAAGTCATTACAACTGTACAGTACTGGGAAAGAGGTCAGGTTAAGGATTTGGGATGGGAACGGGGGGAAGGAATGGTGCCCAATGGTGACCTGCATGAAGCCAGACCGTCGCTCTACCGTCCAGCCCAAGTGGTTGGGCAAACGATCTGAGACATGGTGATAGATGTCGAAATACATGTGTTGGTGGTTGCGATGGAGAGTATTTGCAGGTGTTTGGAAGGCGATTATGGTGGTTGAGGTGTTCGAGGTAGTGGTGATAGTTTATCTAATAATGACTACGAAGAAGTGAGGCTTAGCTCTATATTCCCAGCATTCTGTAACGTTCCTCACTCTCGATTTATTTATTGTTGGTGCAAATCTTACCTTAAAGCTATGGATGAGGGTGGACTTCTATGAATGATTTGTTTCAACACATTCCACTTGCTAACCACTCACATAAGAGACGAATAATTCCTTACATTTCTTCGACTCACTGCGTTTCCAGCACCGCCTATGACCTTTCATTCTGCTTTCATTCAGTTTAAAGAGGCTCACCTGGTACATCTTCTCTGAACACCTGTGGAGTCTTCATGTTGTAACCATAGGGCTGTGATGGTGTTGGAGATAGTGGTGGTGACGATGTTGGAGATGATGGTGGTGGTAGAAGTAGTGCTAATAGTGAGGGTGGCAGAGAGGATGCGATAGTGGGGGGGGGGGCGTGTCCTCTGAGATGGAAATCACAAGATCCTATTAAGGCAGTCTCATCTTGGGGGAACAGTGGGGATGAAGATTATAATTGTGTGCAAAACCTTTATATAATGAGTTTTGGATGAGGGTGAAGAGAGGACAGGGAGGGGCGGATGTAGTAAAAAAGGGAAAGAAGGGATAGAGCAAAAATGGGAGGGGTGGAGTAAGGCTGGAAGGGAGTCAATGAAGAAGGACAGTAAGGAGTGAGAATAGCTGGGAAATATGATAATTGCATAGTTGTGTTATTCTTATTTCTAATTGTAAACTATTCTTAGAGTTTTCCCACGAGTAAGCTGCGTGTTCTTGGATATATTCTTATTCCTTTCCTTAGAAATATTCCAAATGACTTACGATGCACATCAGGAACAACTGTGGGTACCCATAGCCTCGGAGAAAGAATATATATTTGCTAAATATTTCTTTCTCTTACCTCCCCGTTATCTTCGGATGGATATCTTCACATGATTTCGGGGCTTAGTGTCCTCGCGGCCCGGTCCTCGACCAGACCTCTTTTTTTGTTACACATCCCCAGGAAGCAGCCCGTAGCAGCTGTCTAACTCCCAAGTACCTATTTACTGCTAGGTGAACAGGAACATCAGCGTGAAAGAAATTGTGCAAATTTGTTTCCGCCTCCGCCGGAGATCGAACCCGGGACATTACGACTACGAATTCCGAGTGCTGTCCATTCAGTCGTCAGGCCCCCGTAATTCAATATTTTGTATACATTATGATTTATTTTATTTCATACATTGTGTTTATGCTATGAACATAACCTTTATGTTCATATCTCTGTGCTAAGAACCACTATGCTATAAGGACAACCACTATGCCACGAACTTTATTTACTTTATTTGCAAATAGGCAAAATACTTTATTTACTTTACTTTACTTTATTTACTTTACTAAATAGGCAATATTACTTTATTTGCAAATAGGCAAATTTGCCTATTTGAAATAGGCAAATAGGAAATGCCTATTTCCTTTAAATAGGAAAGATTCCAGAAGCAACTAACTGCTGTCCAACTGGAATTTTAGAGTTTCCATGACTGGTATTGAAGCAAAGCGGAATTAGTGATCCACTCCCACGTCAAATAAATTGTCAGCCACACTACCGTGGAAATATACATTTCATGCATCTGGGCACTAAGAGACTCGAACCACCAACCCGACAGAAGCTCTAAAAGGAGAAGAAATTCTCTCAATACTTCTGGGAGGACAAAGATCATAGATTCGAATCCGCCTCACAGCTCCTATTCGTTTTCTCATTGCTACATCACGTTAATGTGATTTCTTTGAGCATAATTATTATTATTATTATTATTATTATTATTATTATTATTATTATTATTTTGTTACTGTTGTTCTAATTGTTCTTATTACACTAACGACACTAATTGCAATAATAATTATTATAATTGAT
Organism: Procambarus clarkii; assembly: GCF_020424385.1. Taxonomy (NCBI): domain Eukaryota; kingdom Metazoa; phylum Arthropoda; class Malacostraca; order Decapoda; family Cambaridae; genus Procambarus; species Procambarus clarkii. The sequence goes on from NW_025569213.1 coordinate 22,710, forward strand.
GATATGAGGACAAAATAATTATTATAAGTCTTGAATAATCTTCATCAAGGATGAACAAACCCGTCGCATGACACAGCTAAGGTAGCGGCGTCTTGTGGGTTAATTGGCATGTGCCAATTATCAGCAGAATTATCCAATTACGATGAGAGTTACCCATGCGAACTAGCCATCGCGGTCATGGGTAATGACTAGCCACCATGCAGCCGGTGCCTTCGCCGTGGGTCCCAAGCTAATTGACCTTCATGTCTGCTCTTTTACATGTCTTTTTTTCTTCTTCTTCAAGTTTCCTCTTCATGTTTTCTCTTCATGTCTTCTATTCTAATCTTCTATTCATGCATTCTTTACATGTCTCCACTTCATGTCTCCTCTACATGTCTCCACTTCATGTCTCCTCTACATGTCTCCACTTCATGTCTCCTCTACATGTCTCCACTTCATGTCTCCTCTACATGTCTCCACTTCATGTCTCCTCTACATGTCTCCACTTCATGTCTCCTCTACATGTCTCCACTTCATGTCTCCTCTACATGTCTCCACTTCATGTCTCCTCTACATGTCTCTACTTCTGATTATTTGTGTGCTTTCGTTTAGGCTGACTCCCACAGGTAAACGGGAGAAGCGTGGTGCCTCTCTTGCCTAATAGAAATGCCTCTAGAACTTGAAAACAGGTTCACGGAAGCGTAACATTGTAGACGAGGGAAGAATTATTAGATTTTGAGTTACATATGTATTTTGAGGGGCAAATGAAACCTGTCATGGATGTGTAGTCCCAAATATTTAATTCACAGTTAAATTGACCCCCCAAAAAATAACAATAAAGGTTTAAAATCATGATGGTTGCTTCTGATTGTACGAAATATGGATACGTTGCCCAAATGTTTCTGTCCCGATGCAGGAATTGAACCAGGATATTTCCGGCAGTGGCATGACAGCGTTTACCACTGAGCATTATTAGCAAGAATGCCGTTATCAGCATTCTAAAAAAAAGGAAAGAAGTATACATGTATAATATTAATAATAAAAATAATAATAATAATAATAATAATAATAAAGATCAAAAGGTAAAATTGTTGTTAAAATCTCATGTTGAAAATAATGTGATTAGGATGTCCCGTAAGATAAGGATGTCTTGGATGATAAGGATGCCCTTTAAGATAAGGATACTTCGAATGATGATGCCATATGAGATAAATATGCTTTCGAAAAATAAGAATGCTTTTGAATGATAAGAATGCTTTCGAATGATAAGAATGCTTTCGAATGATAAGAATGCTTTCGAATGATATGAATGCTTCGAATGATATGAATGCTTTCGAATGATATGACTGCTTTCGAATGATAAGGATGCCATCTGAGACAAGGATGCTACGAATGACAAGATTGGTTCCTTAAGATAAAACAAAACAAAAATACCCTTCCCCCCCCATCAAATACTTACCCCAAACACGACTGGACGAATCCCTCCACCATCTTCTTTCCCTTACTTCCCGAATATCGCGTTAGTTATCGTGGTTCTGGCATGAGCACACCACAAGCAAGAGAAAAATTGTGTCGTCACAGCACCCCTCAGGGAGCTCCATCATGGCGCCCACCTCCCAACCACCACCACCTCCACCCCCTCTTTCATTCCCCCCCCCCCCTCCTTCCCAAACACAACCCCCCCCCCTCCTTTTCCCCCTTCCCATTATTCATAAATTTCTTGTTTCTTAGTGTTGTATCTTTTGAAAGCCTTTTTTTTTGTCAAGATGTTTTTATATATATTTTTTATGTAATGTTATGGGAATATTGAGTTCCTAATTAGGTTGGTTTTGTTTGTTTCTTGTGCGTGTTCTATCGTTTTCTTGATGATAGAACAAGCATGATATAGAACTTGATTGAACATGATCTCAAAAGATGATCACATTAATCAGTAGGTCTCCTTAGGGCTTACGTTCAGACCTGTCAAGTGTGACAGTACCCAAGTAGAGAGCATATGTGAGAAGCTGTAATTCTGGCCCACATTTGCCCTCTATTGTGTAGGGTTCTTTAAGACACTGTACAAAGTAATCATTGATCAAAAGTCAGCCTAAACCACATCCCAAAAGGGCCAAGTTTGCCTAGGCCCTTAGATGAGCCAGGTTGAATAGCCCCTTAGATGAGCCAGGTTGACTAGGCCCTTAGATGAGCCAGGTTGACTAGCCCCTTAGATGAGCCAGGTTGCCTAGCCCCTTAGATGAGCCAGGTTGACTAGGCCCTTAGATGAGCCAGGTTGACTAGTGAGATCCAGGATAGACCTACGGTGATCAGTTCTGACTATAGCTTGCAGTATTTTTAGGCGAAGGTTGAGTTTGTCAATGATAAACAAAAGTCGAAAAAATACATGATGAGTGGTTTCCTTATGCCATAAATAGAGCCTATGTCTCTACTCATAATACTTTAGGCCTTGTATTTGCATTATTATTAATATTATTAATATTTTATTATAAGTATAACTATTATCAGTATTTTTATTATTACTATTATTGTTATTATTAGCAGTAGCTGTATTATTAGTATTAGTATTTTTATTATAAACTGTAGTAGTAGAGGAATATTTTCAGTACTCTATTATTTTTAGTGTTTACGAGATTATGCAAAACAAAAATGTGGCTGGAACATGAAAAACGTATTTTTTCTCTTTCTTCCAAGGACCACTGCATGACCACGCTACATCAAATTCGATTTAAATATTACAGGAACATATAGTGCGTAGACGCTAACATATAATTCTCGGGGTGTAGAATTTATCAAGACATCAATAATAATAAATTGAAGGCGATTTGCCTCTTGGGTGAACTGCAAAGCTCAACTATTCATTTAAGACATATAGAAGGAAGCGCATTTTTCGTGAATCTCAGTAATCAGTTCTGCTCTATGCAACGAAACGTAAGGAGAGAGAGAGAGAGAGAGAGCAGAGAGAGAGGAGAGAGAGAGAGAGAGAGAGCGAAGAGAGAGAGAGGAGAGAGAGAGAAGAGAGAGAGAGGAGAGAGAGAGGAGAGAGAGGACGAGAGAGAGAGAGAGAGAGAGAGAGAGAGAGAGATATTAATTACGATACGAGAAAGAGAAACAAAGGAGTGAGCAGATATGACAAACACAAAAGAGAATGAACAATTTAAAAAATCTGGAGGGGGAGGCCCGAAGGGGCAATTCATTGTGTACATTGTTAGATTAGATAGTAATACATAGAGGGTGGAAAAAATGTGAATTAGAAGGGCAAGTGAGAGAGAGAGAGAGAGACAGAGGAGAGAGAGAGAGAGAGAGAGAGAGAGAAGAGAGAGAGAGAGAGAGGAGAGAGAGAGAGAGAGAGAGATGAAGAGAGAGAGAAGAGAGAGATGAGAAGAGAGAGAGAGAGAAAGAGAAGATAATTATTAGGACATTGGCTGAGATCTTTCAGTAGTATACTAAGTACACATCTAGTATACTATATACTAATACTGTAGTATACCACTGTATACTTCAGTATTCAGTAGTATATTTGTATCGTTCGTTATTAATGGTAGTCACTGTAATACGTCCATCGTCACCTGTCATTCACATCACCTCAGAAACTAAATGATATCATATTACCAGCATAACTACTATTATAAACTTCATCACTATTAATCACCAAGCACCGTGACATTTGTCATCACTATTTCCCACCATCGATATCAACATTATTTACCATCACCCCTTTGAGTCACCATATTTCATGGTTCCTACCATCAATATCACAGTCGCAAAAACCCCACGCAACCAGAATCCTTACCACCATCACCATAACTACCCCACCATCACTATGAGCATCACAGATCCTCGGAATCATTAAGAATCATTACCTCAGTCATCAACACCTATGTCTAGCAACCCCCCTCCCCCCTCCCATAACAGCTAAATTATGATAAATCTCTCCTGATGGCTATGGAAAAATGTATCGAGTGGATTTTCATCTTCAAGTGAGCGCGAGCAGAATTTTTCAGTGGAGTGAGAATCAAATCAACTTTTATATATTTTGCCAGGAAATCTTGACGTATTTCTTGCTATTAGTTATGATTTGGTGGAGAGAGCGAGAGTGTGTGTGTGTGTGTGTAAGTGTGTGGGTGTGAGAGAGTATGTGGGTGTGAGAGTGTGTCTACTCATCTTGATATGTTTGCAGGATCGAAAATTTGCTCCAGGCCTCTCCTTGTGAACATTTTTCCGTTTAATACAAAGCTTTAATTTTCACCGTTTCTTGTCCTGTTTAACAATTTCTTCACTACCCTTTTTTTTCCAGCCCTAATGTTGAATAACTTCTCTTTGACCTACCTGTGGCTTATATGAATCTTTAGTTTCCATCTGTTCTGTTCTTATTCTTTCTGTTCGTTTTCTGCTGTTCTTAGCTTCCAACGTCCATTGTGTCTTCTTTATCAATTTCCCTTAGAATACTAGGCGCCATTACCATGTCTTTTCTAGTACTCCTCTCACCCAGGACCGTGTGGACCAGTTTTCTCAGTATTTCTTCGTACTTCAAGCCCCTTGTTGCTGCATACTCATGAGTGGGTCTCTCATAGGTTAAATATTTAATAGGATCCAATAGGATCTTTTTCTACCCTATCAATTCTCCTGAGAATATTGTATGTGATGATCCTGTCTCTTTCCTCATGCGAAATTTAGCCTTTTCTCGTAACTCATACAGTTTTGACTCTACGTAACGTAACTACGTAAAGTTACTTCGTAACTCTCGTAGTTTTGGGACTATTCTGGGGGCATAACTTCGAACCTTCTCCAAGTTCGTCTTGTGCTTGACTATAAATGGATTCTAAGCTGGGGCTGCATACTGAAGGACTGGTCTGACCTCTGTGGTATACAAGGCTATAAATGATTCCGTACACAAGCTTCCAAATGCAGTTCTTGTGTTAGCCAGTTTCGCATATGCCGCTGATGATATCCTTTTGATGTGGACTTAGTGATGTCTAACTAATGTTAACAAAGACTGGCTAGCATTATCGAAGACTAGCTAGCACTTGCCCATTTGCTAACAAGACTTTTCGCACCTGGAGTTTGGTGAGAGGAAAGAATAGAGGGTTAGATGGAACTAGACGAGGTGGGAAGGAAGGAAGAACAGGGTGTACAATTACCTATTTCTTTGCCAACGCTCCGTTTTCAATTTTAAAATTCAGTATTTACTCACGAACTATACGACACGGACAAAAAATTACTGTAAATGCAAAACGTCCCAAATCCACAGATGCATATTTACCAAGTCACGTGACAAGTTGAGTTTATGCTTCTTCGTTCTAGCCACTGACGTCATCTAAGCGGCTCTATCATGACTGGGTGCAACTTGCACCGCTAAGTATATGTGTTGCATGCAAGGTGCCATTACCTGACTCCCCCCCAAACTACACCGCTACGCCGGGCAAATTGCTGTTCCTGCTACTCATTACACGGAGGTTAGCATAAATCAGGTTCAATTTTAGGTCGACGGATATAGCCATCTGTCAAGGAAAATGTCTTCCTCGGTAGTTATCATTGCAATATGTACACAAGGACTGCCGCAGGGAGCGGGGAAAGGGTGATTACCGTGATTAAGTATTAACTGCAACCTCTACATTGTAAGCTCTCATCCTGGTCATTTTCCTTCCTATGTGCCCATCGGACCTACAGATTGCAGGGACCTGATGGTATTGACTTTCAGGGGGCAGATATTGACCTTGAGGGGGGGAAAAGAGGTAAGTATAAGCCTTCGGGGGGGGGGGGGGAGTATTAACCTTAGAGGATACGTACTGACCATCGGGAATTAATATTGCACTTCGGGTGCAAATATTGATCCTTAGGAAAACGCTGACTTCCGGTACATATACTGACCATAGGAAAACGCAGACTTTCGGCCCATATACTGACGGAGAAAAAAATTGATCTTTATGGGCAAGTATTGACCTCCAGAGCAAAAATTTATATTAGGAGGATATATTGACCAATAAAAAACATTAAGTGTTTGGGTAAATTACTGACTTTCGGTACATATATTGACAATCTCGAGAAAAGAAACGTCCACACTTCCTATAACAAAGCCAAGCATTTGAACCAATAGAGCGGGTCTATTAATACCGAGCAACTCAGATAATACCATTTCACATTATTTTCAACTCGGCAACGCCTCATTAATCAACCCATTGAAACCAGAAGGGAGACACGCAGTCAACTGATGACCCAATTACGGTGCAGTGCAAGTTTTCTGCCAATCGTAGTTCGAGAAGAGAGCGTCAACTATTAATTCCAAGTAGATAGATAATAATGAGGTGGGTTTAGGGCGACTGTGTCCAGTTTGGGTGACGACATGATCTCTTTCTCTCTATCTCTTTACACAGTCGTCGTTCTCGATGGCAAAGAAAATGTTTGAAGCAGCTAGCGGATACTTGTGTTTTAATTGTGACAGAGGACGTGGAGTAAACCCTAGGGAAAAGGAGAATTATTAATTAAATAATTAAATTTTCAAGTACGACTGATATAATGATTGAATTAACGACTGATTTAGTGATTGAAGTTGCAACTGATTTAACGTTTAAGGTACAACTGATTTCAAGATCGAATTTGCGACTGATTTAACGACTGAAATTACGTCTGATTTAATGATAGAATTTTCGATCGAGTTAACGATTAAGTTACGTCTCATTTAACGATTGAATTTCCGGCAGATTAAACGATAAAGTTACGTCTGATTAAATTATTAAATTACAGCTGATCTAACGATAGAATTTACGAAAAGTTTAACACTGGAATTTATTGCTGATATACGGTAAAATTTTCGACAAAATTATTCTTTTAATGATTATGTTTCATCAAACGAGTAAAAAATTCATGTTTCAAAATATTTTTTTTGCAAATAAACTTTATTCTAAAACCTAAGTTTTGCCATATATTAGAGGAAAGACACAACATCTAAAATACGAAACGATATATTGACAAAAAACTAATTATTTAGATTTTAATTGCTACAGTAAAATTTTAAATAATTGTTTTACAAGAGCTGAGGACATTGCACATATTAATTGCTAATTTACATAAATTTTGACGTAATGTGAAAATACAGGTAAATTAACTTGTAACATTTCTGTAGGGCAAGGAGAAATTTTTTGTCTGTCTATCTGTCTGATTGTGTGTGTGTGTGTGTGTGTGTGTGTGTGTGTGTGTGTGTGTGTGTGTGTGTGTGTGTGTGTGTGTGTTTGTGTGTGTTGTGTGTGTGTGTGTGTGTGTGTGTGTGTGTGTGTGTGTGTGTCTGTCTGTCTGTCTGTCTGTCTGTCTGTCTGTCTGTCTGTCTCTCTCTCTCTCTCTCTCTCTCTCTCTCTCTCTCTCTCTCTCTCTCTCTCTCTCTCTCTCTCTCTCTCTCTCTCTCTCTCTCTCTCTCTCTCTCTCTCTCTCTCTCTCTCCCTCCCTCCTCCCTTACCCTGTCTGTCTTCCTTCCAATAACCTCAGTCACTGTTTCCTTTTTCCCTTTACCACTCTCCCTCTCGCCTTTCTACTCCGTTCATTCCCCCTTTCCTCTTTCTTCCTCTGATGTGTGTCCCGTAAATTGCAAGATACAATTATGTTGGGACTTGCAAATGAGGGAACCTCATATCATGCTGTTCAGGATGCTTTAGCATCTTGTAACTTGGTCATGATGGGGGGAGGGTCTTATAACCAGGTCGTGAGGGGGGGGGGGGTCCTATAACCAGGTCGTGAGTGGGGTCCTATAACCCGCACATGAGGGGAAAGGGCCATAACTCCCCTTCGACCGCAACATTTGATAGTCCATCAGCATGTCCAATTACATGTTTCTCTTATTACTAATGGTCGAACACCAATATATTTTTTTAAATTTATAGGAAATAACGCTAAAAGCCCAGGAACACTGACGTCGTCTTGATGACGGACACACATGCAATGGTGAAATTTGTCCTCAGTCGTCAGCTGGCCATGATCAATGATTACAAATTATTTACATTCCAGAAAACCCTTGTGGTTGGCTGTAGCTCTTGGGAACTTGGCTGCTTTAAAATACATGCTCTGCGTGTGCTCACCTGCTTGTGTTTGCAGGGGTTCAGCTTCGGCTCTTTGGTCCCGCCTCTCAACCGTAAATCTCCTAGTCTACAGATTTCTGAGCTTCTCGAGCTCTATCATGTCTACATTTGAACATTTGAAACTGTGTATAGAGTCAACCTCCACCACAACACTGCCTAATGCATTCCATCTGTTAACTACTCTGACACTGAAAATGTTCTTTTTAACGTCCCTGTGGCTCATTTGGGTACTCAGTTTCCACCTGTGTCCCCCAGACACAGTTTCACACACCTGTGTGTGTATTCACCTAGTTGTGTTTTGCGGGGGTTGAGCTTTGCCCTTTCGGCCCGCCTCTCAATTGACAATCAACTGTTTACTAACTACTTTTTTTTTTTTACACACATACCCCAGGAAGCAGCCCGTGACAGCTGACTAACTCCAAGGTACCTATCTACTGCTAGGTAACAGGGTCATTCAGGTTGAATGAAACTTTGCCCATTTGTTTCTGCCTGGTGCGGGAATCGAAGCCGCTCCACAGAATTACGAGTCTTGCACGATATCCACACACACACACCTCTGTGTGTGTGTAAACACGAAGACAGTACAAGCGTATGGATATCTCTTTAGTCCACGTTTTTGAAGACTAGCCTGAACATTAGCCACTAGCGAGTACGTCGACAATGCTACTCTAATAGGACTGTGTGTGAGGTTTGAGACCTACTACTGACAGGCCTGTGGGGGGGTGGGGCTCATTTCTACTCGTTCCTGTATGGACTCTATGGATACATAATATGGTACTGATGCAATGAGAGAGAAAGAGAGAGAGAGAGAGAGAGAGAGAGAGAGAGAGAGAGAGAGAGAGAGAGAGAGAGAGAGAGAGAGAGAGAGAGAGAGAGAGAGAGAGAGAGAGAGAGAGAGAGAGAGAGAGAGAGAAAGGAGGGGGAGAATAAGGAGTTACGAGACTAAAGAACCTGATAAAGAAACTAACGTTCCATACTTGACTGCCAAAAATCATCGAGATATATTAAAATCAGGAATAAGAAATATTGAATAGATAAACAGGTGCGTGGGAAAGACAGAGAGAGAAGAGCACACGTACAAAAACAAAACAAAAAAGTTCCTGAAACCATCTCTATTCGCCCACGTCACCCACTTCCCCCTGACAAAAAAAAAAAAAGGAATCTAATAGGAATTAAAAAAAGGAGAGTTCGTCGCGATTCCTCACTTCCTGCTTTACCGAGGTGCTTCGCATTACACCTTTTGTCTGGATGAACCCGCGACCGCCACTGACAGATGGCGCTGGCTGTCTTTTAATTACAGCTGCCTGAGAGAGATGACACAGGAGTGGAACTGTGTCTGTGATACTCCTTTCCAGCATCCGAGTCTGGATTCTCCACCCCCCCACCCCCCACCCTCTTCAGCTTGCTAGATATGTGCTTGTAACGAGAAGGGTTCACCATTAGGGAAAGGAAGAATCCAAGTATATTGCTCTCTATCTATATATTAATAGATATATAGATATATTGCTATCTCTAATCCAGCTCATCTAGCTCTTTGGATTGATTTAGACTGCTGAAATAAGCTCTTAAATGTGTGGAGGCAGTAATGTGAAGCTTAAGTCACTCCATTGCTCGAGAACTCGGACGCTGTCTATCATCTCCCCCCCCCCCCTCCTACTCCACATAATCCACATAGTTCATTATCACTAGAATTTTATGAATTTTTCATTCAGTCAGAAGATTTTCAGGAATGAACCGCCACGATGCTCCCTGTTCTCCACCCTCCTGTGACTGCACAGTGAAAATAAAAAATAAAAACAGTGAAGTAGCCGGGACAGGATCATCACTAGAGATCCCAGTCCCGCAAGGTCGGTACACCAATAAGAATTCGAGGGGAAAATGAGCTTAGAAAGCTTCGTGCCTTCTCTGTGTTTTTTCCCGAGTGCCTCGTGGCGTATTTCGGAGTTTCTCCAGTTGGATAATGGTAACCTTGACAGATGACAGATACCTTAAGGGTGGTTCTGTAGGAGTTCACTGTATTTTGTGAGAATTCACTATAATATCAGGGGTAAAATGGTGTTAAGAGCAACTCAGGTTGGAGGCTGAAAATCGTGCTAATTGAGGAACTATACATTTGATACGGCAGATGATGTATCATGGATTGAGATTATGGTAGTGTTTCAGGGTAGTGTTCCATGATAATGTTCCATGATAATGTTCCATGGTAGTGTTCTAAAGTATTATTCTAATTTAGTGTCCCATGGTATAAAGTGAAGTACGCTACGTCTATGAATGTAGCAAGTCTGCAAAGATCAGATCAACAGTGATAAAATTCCCTGACAAGTTTATGCTATTCTTAGCATATGACAGAAATACTACGACAAGACACTTGAGCATCATGACCTTAGTTGACCGGAAGCTAGAAAGGCGAGACTAGGGACCTAAGGCTCGACCTAACTAGCACATCTAGCACCGTACAGACGTAAAAGGGACACACAAATCCAGTATAATCTAAAACCTAAACCGACATGAAAATTATGACGCCTTTGTGACGTTATATTTTCGTTAGGTTAGGTCAGGTTGCGATAGGATAGGTTAAGATAGGTCGGGTTTTCAGTTAGGTTATGTTTCTTTATAGAGGAGCGATAATGGAGAGGATATATATACTTTTCTAAAGTCTCAGAAACCAGTTCTCTCCCTCTCAAACCACCTTTACCCCAAATACCCCTTGAAAGATCGGGACGATTTGTCAGATAGCCTATCAACCCCTGTCTCCACTCAACGACTGTGAGCTGACGAAGGGATTGATGGACGGTGTTTACCGCACAATTAGGCAAATTGGTCTTCTTTCCAGTAGTAACATGGGTTGGGCACGCAATGGCCTCTTTTCGCCTGAGGAAGAGGAAGATTTGAGAAGGAAGCGAGGCGTAGGATTTGGAATAGTGATACGCGAAGGAAGAACTCCGTAATTAAATAATGACAAGTAATGCATGATAGTGACAGGTGACGGTGACCTGTGGTGTCTGCATATTGCGACTATGCAATGACTATGTTATATTGCATGTAGCTATGTGAATGAGACTTTCGTTCACAATCACACACACACAGACACTATGATGTTAATGTGTGTACTCACATCTAACTACATACCGTTGTATCGCCGTTGAATGGCGTTGAATAAAGTACAAGTAGTGCTTTATATATAATTAATATATATATATATATATATATATACAAAAATATTGATGGATAAATTACAAAGCCGTACTGTTGAATGAACCTCATTATTAATATAGAAAGACTGCCACACATTACAATAAATAAGAAACAAAACAAGAAACAATACCTCCCTCCTCCATGAACTCGACGTCGTAATTCCATCCGAGTTTCTTTTTCAGAGAGAAGGAAGGAAGGAAGAGTGGGAGGGAGGGAGAAAGGAAGGAAGGGAGGGCATTCAGTAACGCGGGCGTCCATCATCGTAGCCCTGATAAATGATAATTACCCCTGGGAGATATGGTCCTCATTACTTCGTACATCAAGGATTCAGAAATACTCGCTTCTTCGGCCTGGGTCTGCAACTCTGAAGGATCAACTCAGTATTAAATCGTCCACTTTCTAGGTGTGGGGGTATGGTGGGTGTTGTGAGGGGGTATGGTGGTTGTGTTGTGGGGGTATGGTGGGTGTTGTGAGGGGGGTATGGTGGGTGTTGTGAGGGGGGTATGGTGGGTGTTGTGAGTGGGATATGGTGGATGTGTTGTGAGGAATATGGTGGTTCTATTGTGTGGGGTATGGTGGTTGTATTGTGTGGACGTATGGTGGTTGTGTTGTGTGGGGTATAGTGGTTGTGTTGTGTGGGTTATGGTGGTTGTGTTGTGTGGGTTATGGTGGTTGTGTTGTGTGTGTGGCTGTAGTGAGGGAAACGGTGGTGTTGTAGCGTGGGGCACGAAAATATGTATTGAAGGGGGAACGGAAGGATGTTGGATTGAGTGGATTGGATTATATTTTTTGCCGGATGGGGGTTGGGTGAGGGGAGGGGGGAGGTTGGATAAGTGCTGGATAAGGAAGAGGGGGGGGGAAGGGGGGGTAAGAAGGGAGGGTGTGGATATGTGAGTAGAGTAAATGATGAGGAAGGATATGGATGGTTATGAGGAGGGTGTAGCTTAGTGTGGGTGTTGGAGGGTGACATGAGTGTTGAGTGTTTGGGGGTGACAAGAAGGTGGGTGTTGAGTTGAAAGGAATGGTATGTGGGTGGGTGCTAAGTACTTACCTCACCTAGATGTGCTTGCGGAGGTTGAGCTTCGGCTCTTTGGTCCCGCTTCTCACCTGTCAATCAACCGATGTACAGGTTCCTGAGCTTATTGGGCTCTTTCATATCTACATTTAACACTGTATAAAGTCTGCCTCCACCACATCACTGCCTAATGCCTTCCATTTGATAACTACTCCTGCCACTGAAAACAAATTCTAGTGTCTCAAAATTCTTTCTAATGTCTTTTAAGTGGAGTGGAGAAGTTGTGGCTGTCTGATGAGTTGGGGTAGGGGGTGGTGGGTGGCTTGTGGGTGTGGGTGGGGCGTGGGGGATGGCGTGTGAGTGTGGGTGTGGCGTGTGGGTGTGGGTGAGGCGTGGGGGGTGGCGTGTTTGGAGGGGGGGGGGGGGTGGCGTGTAGGTGTACTGGGTCGGTGAGCAGTTAAGTATACAGCTCATAGACTATTGAGTATATGTCGTTGTATCGTTATCGCTGTATCGCTGGCGTTGAATGGCTATTGATGTATTGTTGTCGATGTATCGCTGTCGCTGTATCGCTGGCGTTGTATTGCTGACGCTGTATCGCGAGCGTTGTATTGCTGTCGCTGTATCGGTGCATTTTATTGTCGCTTAATCTAAGGAATCCAGACATTGTTCCTCCATCTCTTATTGCATGTTGGGCTCGATCTAATATTGTGTGACGTCATCTATCTCTTGTTGTGTGACGGCCTTTATTTCTTATTGTGTGTGTCACTCACCATCTCTTATTGAGTGTCGGTCTTAATACCATATTGTGTGTCAGTATCAGTCTCTTATTTGTGTATCTGTCACTCTCTTTCTTATTGGTGCTTTCTCCAGATAGTTCCCTTCCTTTCTCTCTTACTGTGTGCTGGTCTCCAACCCATATTTTGTCAGTCACTGTCTCTTATTGTGTTGGTCTCTATCTCTTATTGTGTCGGTCTACTCTATCTCCTGTCACCTGAGATTCTATGTCTCGACAGCTACTACCTTTCATCTCACTTTCATTCTCTGCCCCATCTCTGTACCTCTTCTTTAACCACCTTTTCTCTTATTGTTTTCTCATTCATTCCTTCTGAAACCACCATTTCTTTACAGGATATATCCTTCTCAAGTTTTTGTTCTTGTTGCCTCTACTTTCCTCACTTCTCATCTCTTCACTTTTTACATTTGGGGGCCCTCTTGTCTTTCCCTTCTCTTATTCACTTCTTCACATCGCTTTCCAATTTATTCATTCTCCTTCTCTCTCTCTCTCTCTCTCTCTCTCTCTCTCTCTCTCTCTCTCTCTCTCTCTCTCTCTCTCTCTCTCTCTCTCTCTCTCTCTCTCTCTCTCTCTCTCTCTCTCTCTCTCTCTCTCTCTAATCTCATATCATTTCAAACCTGTATTTATTCCCATGCAAATAAACTTTCTTTTTCACAAACTCCTTCCTCTTTTTTTCGCTTCTTCTTCTTCTTCCCATATTATCCAGGGGTCCCCTTCCCTCTTCTCCTTCTCCTCCTTCCCTTCATCTCTCCCTTCCTTCACCCCACACTGCTCTCACCGCACCTCCTCCTCCTCCATCATCCTGAGGCGAGGGAGCACCAAGGGTCCCTAGCTCTTCTAACTCCTGAGATGGTTCCCACAAGTTGTTGCCTCCGGAGGCCGGCGCCCCTATTAAGACCAAGTAATTAGACGGAGGTACCGTGGCAAAATCTTGTATTAGTTTTGGGATTTTTATCTGGGTGGTGCGGGTCCCAGGGCGTCGGGGTGCGGTGGGAGGAGAGGGGGTAGAGTGTAAACTGGAATCTCCAGCCGACTCGCTTCACCTGATTGGCTCATTCCAGTCACCATTACCGTCGGGGGTCTCTGGTGCACTCGACCAGGAAGAAATGCACGCTGCTGGATCGACCAGCGTCGACCGGCAGGTCAGTCAGTTCACTCTCTGGCTCTCTGTCTGACTTGTAATCTCTCTCCTCTCTCTGTCCACCCAACCTCATTCTCGTATTCTCTCTGTCTGTCTCTGTCTCTGTCATTCTGTCTGTCTGTCTGTCTGTCTGTCTGTCTGTCTCTCTCTCTCTCTCTCTCTCTCTCTCTCTCTCTCTCTCTCTCTCTCTCTCTCTCTCTCTCTCTCTCTCTCTCTCTCTCTCTCTCTCTCTCTCTCTCCCCTCCCAGTACAGAGTCTAGGATGAGCTACGTACCTAGACTCCGCTGGGATTTAAACTTAGTAGCTGTGTATTCTGGGAAATGAGTGAGTATATACTTCGGACTCGTCTAAAGTTTGAGACGAAGGAATAAGGAAGGAATTCAGGAAAGGAGGAGACGAACGATGAAATCAGTAACGGAGAGGAAAAGTCAGAGAATCGGTAAAGGATGGTTTGGAGGAACCGATTACATGCTGGAATTAAACGGGGAAAGAACTTGAAAAAGACGGAAAACTGGAAGGAGTTCATAGATAAAGAGAACTGTTCATAGATGAAGAGAACTGTTCATAGATGAAAAGAACTCTTCATAGATGAAGAGAACTGTTCATAGATGCAGAGAACTGCGCTGAAAAAATTAGGCGATTTGTGAAGAAGGTTTACAATTTTAAAATAAAAAAAAACTAAACCCAACCAAAGAGTTGGAATTTGCATGAAAATAGACACCAAGAGATCTTGATAATATTGACTATTATTTGATTTGCATAATTTATTTCAACGATATAAACGATTTCTATAATAATTTCTATAAAATATCAACGATTTATTCAGTATAATTATAAAATAAAATAAAATGGTCTTTCCCATTGTTACCATTATCCTCATTATTAGTACAATTAGTATTATTATAAAATTATTACTATTGACATTATCACAATATTATTATTATAATTATTATTATTATAATGAATATTGAGAAAATCCATAGGAGCTGTGATGAGGGTTCGAACCTATGCCCTGGATGTTCCCAGATGCACTCTCTAAACCCACCATATAGATTCGAATCCTTTATACAGCTCCTGTGCATTTTGTCATTGATATATCGAGATAACGTGAATTCTCTGTATAATGAATATTATTATTATTATTATTATTATTTGTATGTTTTTTTTAATCTGTATTAAGAGCCCATCATTAAGCACGCGTGAGTCTGCAGTATCATCCTGTGGGGTCTTCTGTACCTGCCTGAGGAGTGTTCGAAGATAACTTTACGACTTTCACTGCCATAAGAAGGGGGGTCATATTCGTTGTGCTCAGTACTGAACGCCATTTCTTCGATAACACCTCACATTAAACTGATAACTGAAGACCGCGAGCAGATCTGCGCCGGAAGCCAAGTGCCATTTCGTTATCCGGCTTCATCAATAATAATTACAAAGACATTTAAGAGAACAGAAGTGGTTTCGCTTGTTGAGGAATATGGAAAGTCAGACGCGGCTGGAATTAAAGCATTTTTCTGTCTTTTTCTCGGTCTCGTTGAGACGTAAATCCCCAACGCAAGTATCAAAAGTAGGCACCGAGTCTGGGAGACTATGTACCACCGTCTCCCAAACTAAAGAAAAACAAAATGATTAGTGATCTATTCTTCACCATTTTCCTCGGTAATCCGGTCTTCCGAGGTGTTTTGAGCAGCACGCCACTGAGAACCAAACTGGTGTGTAAAATAGAAGCGTTTGGTTTATTGGGTGTTATCCTTGCGGCAGAGTGGCCGAAGAGTGTATGGGTCCATTAAAATATAAGGCTGGTGATAAACGAGGGATGAACACTGCCACCGATACATCATTATCCCCTTGTAGAGCCTCTTTGCCTTTCCCCTCTGTCCTGTCTCTTTTCCCCTCTCCCACGCCCCCCGTGATGTCTGGCGTGTGAGTGCGTGTTTGTACTCACCTAGTTGTGTTTGCAAGGTCGAGCACCTGCGCCAGAGGTGCTTTTGACTGTTCAAAAGAACTGGAAGTCGTCTGACCCTTAACCGAAATCCCGGCAGGAATTCCCGACCTTTTTGGGTCACCGAGAGCTGTCGGGAAATGGGTTAAGGGTAAGACGACTTCCAATTCTTTTGAAGAGTCAGTGTAGTCTGGTTGAGAACCGGTCCACGAGGACGCTAAGCCCTGAAATCATCACCAGGTAACCGCAAGGTAGTGGTGAAAGTACTGGACACGCCAAGGTGCATTGAGCCTTGGCTGCCTGGGTTCGAATCCTTCAGGGGTGAGGAGCTTTCTGTTGCATAAGAGCTTGGGGACTATTCAGGCTTGAACACACACACACACCTAAGGGTGTGTGTGTGTGTGTGAAGGGTCCCTAAGCCATAAATCCATAGGAACTCTAGAGTCAGTCCTGGAGCTCATTACATGAGCTCCAGCTCATCAGGTGGATGGCATCATAAGGTCATCCTTATAGGTGATTGCTGGTGAAGTAGTTTGTGTACGCTAGTGGGTGAACTCTGGGTATTCAGGTTCGACTCCTGTTCGGGTGACTTGACTGTAGGCATCGTGGAAACTGCCACAGAGTAACCATAAAAGAAGAGGATGGTAGAAACGGCATAAAAATACACACAACTGTATAGTGAAAGCTGAAAATGCAAGAAAAAGAGTCAAAACATAACAAGAAAGAAAATGTAAAGCATAATGAGGAAGAAAAAGTAGAGCACCGTACCTGTCTTACCTATGAATCCTCCACTGATCATGTATCATATGTATGTATAGATTAAATCCATATTAAAAGTATGTATAGATTGTACTCCTGCATAGATTAAATATTACTTATTACTTATCAGTATTATTATCATTATTATTATTAGTATGAGAAAGAAAAGGCAAAGCATAACCAGAAAAAAATTAAAAAATTAGAAAAATATAGATACAAAAATAATCATTTTAATATTAACTTGAAACAAACAAAGAAGGAGAGAAGGGGTGGAGCCTAAAATTACTGTGTGAGCCACACGCAGCCCGCGGAGCCCCGCGGAGCCCCGCGGAGTCTGAAGGAAGCCCCACAGAGCCTCGGAGGGCCTGTCCCTTAGCTAATTTCCGTCGCCTGAAGCAATCTGGGAGGCGAGGTCCCCAGGGCCGCTCGTCAGATTGCCCCGCGACTCCTCACACACCGCTCCATTTGGTGGTCGGGGACTCCCACAGGCTGCAGCAGGAACAGAAGAAAGAGGAAAAGTGGAAGGAGAAGCAGGAGGAAGAAAAGTAAGAGAAGGAGCAGGAGCAGCTGAAGTTTGGAACTCCAGCTTTTCAAGGAAAAGCAGCAGGCAAGAAGAAGGAGGAGGAAGAAGGAAGAGAAGGAGGAAGAGATACAAAAAAGGAAATAGTGAGATGAGAGGTAGTAGTATAAGGAGTAGATAAGAGGAACAAATGGAGACGGAGGAACAGGGACGGAAGAATGAGAAGCACAAGGACAAGAATCAGTAGGAAAGGAAGGAGTAGGCGGATAGGACGAAAACTGGCAGAGAAGAGAATGTGGGTGGGTAAGAAGGAGTAGAAATTATATGATAAAGAGTCAAAAGGCAAGTTCTCTTAATACAGTGGGATAAGAAAAAGTCGCAGCATCACGTAGAGAAGAGGAAGAAGAAGAAGAAGAAGAAGGCCGAGAACTAAGAAGAATGGGAGGTCTCCAAGAAAGAGAAAGATGAACAAGTCGTTTGTGAGGAAGGAGAGATGAGGGGAAAGGAAGAAGCCCGTTATATCCGCTACCGTTCACAGGATAGGCAAGGGATCCAGTACAGGCAGGAATAGAATCCTCTACCGCACGCAGGATGGGTATAGGACCTACTATCACTCACGGGATGGGTATGGGGTTTTCAACCTCTTACGCAGCACAGGATGGGTACGAAGCCCACTACTGCTCACTGGATGGGTAAGGGATCCACTAACGCTCACAAGAAGGGTATTGTGTCCAATAACGGATAGGAATGGAAATGAGGTTGAATACCACTCACAAAATGAGTATAGGGTCCACTTCCACTCAGAGTAGATGAGAAGGTGTGAAGAGAGAGAAGCAATTAGTATCCTATATTGCTTATAGCACCGATTCTAGATAATAAAAAGAGAAATCCTATTTTTCATACCCTGACGTGTTCCAATTTCCGTATTCATCG